>JAHHZJ010004006.1:0-196006 GCA_021437245.1 Aegilops speltoides | reverse complement strand
GGTGTCGCTGGGAGCCCCATCGAGATGTGGAGTTGAACCAAGAAGTTTGTAAGGGCAAGGAGATCGCCTACTCGTGAAGATCTACCCCGAGTAAGGCTAGCTCCGTGGCGAGGCCATGATGGAATAGACAAGGTTGCTTCTTCGTGGACCCTTCAGGGTGGAGCCTCCGTGGACTCCAAGCAGTACCTCCTGGGTTGAAGTCTCCATCAACGTGGAAGTACGATAGCACCACCTATCGGAACCACGAGAAAATCACCGCTCCAAAATTGCGCTTTGCTCTTCTCCACCTCTCTTTACTACATGTGCAATTTACTTTCCGCTGCCTATACTCTAGAATTGCATGTGTAGGGTGATGCTTGACTTGATCATAATTGTGAATCTGCCAAAACTGTTCTTTGTCAAAAGGCAGAATTTTTATATTGAGAAGTAGTCTAATCACCCCCTCTAGACATACTTTCGATCCTACAAATGGTATCGAGCTTTGGTCTCCATTGTATTGGTTTCATTGCATTGACTCCATAAGCTTGGTTTCACAACCTAGGAGAGTATGGCGCCTAGTGAGGGTAATTTTGAGAGGTCCTTACTTTGATGGTACAAATTTTGCTAGTTGGAAGCATAAAATGAAAATGCATATTCTTGGTCATAACCCAGCCGATGGGGCATTATTTGTGTTGGTATGCAAGGTGAATTCTTCGAGGAAGGAAAAGTTCGGATCGCGGTTACACCGAAGAATTGGATGTTGCAAAACAATGCTCAAGCTTGTGACATTCTCTTCAATGCCTTGTGTCCCGAGGAGTTCAACAAAATCAGCCGCCTTGAGAATGCAAAAGAGATTTGGGATACTTTGGTTGAAATGCACGAAGGTACCGAGTCCGTGAAGGAATCAAAGCTAGATATTCTTCAAGGTCAACTTGACAAGTTCAAGATGAAGGATGGTGAAGGAGTCGCTGAAATGTACTCTAGGCTTGCTCTCATCACAAATGAGATTGCCGCTTAGGAAGCGAAGAAATGACCGACCGATTCATCATCAAGAAGATTCTCGAGCTTTGATGGAAAGTATGACACCGTGCACTTTGATCCAAATGATGCCAAACTACAAGACTCTCAAGCCAACCGAAGTCATTGGAAGAATTGTTGCTCATGAGATGACACTTAAGGATAAGGAAGAGCTTCACAACAAGTCAAGTGGTGCTTACAAAGCTACAAGTGATGCTCCCACAACCTCAAGTGACAAGTTAGTTTCCAATGAAGAGATAAGGCTAATGGTCAAGAACTTCAACAAATTCTACAAGAATAGAGACAAAGAGAGAAGCTCAAAGTCTAGATCATATGATGAAAAGAGATCTTCTAGTCGTGATCGAATCAGCTACATTGTGGAAGACCCGGACACTACTCAAATGAGTGTACGGCCTCCACAAGAGAAGAGAAGAATTCCAAGAAGAAGAAGCTCAAGAGATGAGTCACCTCGAAAGAGAGAAGGAGCAGAGATGATCGTTATGAACGAAGACCCTCTCGGAGAAGCAAGGATTCGGAGAGGAAAGACAAGTCATCAAGGAGCTACACAGAAGAAAACATCAAGCTCATAGGTGAATGGGTCTCCGCCCGACCGACAATCAATCCAAGGAAGCTATCATCCGACCGACTACAGCCAAGATGAAGGTGTTGCTGGTCTTGCTCTCAGATCCTCCAACTCCAACTCCTACGACTTATTTGATTCACCAAATGAGGGAATTGGAAGATGCTTCATGGCTAAAGGCCCCAAGGTATCACACCCTAAATTCATTGACTTTATAGTGATGAGGATGACTTGCTTGGTGAAGATGAACTCTTGCATGATAAATCCAAAGGAGCCTAGTAACGATGAACATGCTAGTAGTCTTTATAGTCGAGAAGAGTCGAATGACAATGCTATGAAGGAGATTGAGCGCCTAACTAAAGAACTAAACACTCTTAAGTTAGCTCATGAAACAACTCAAGAAGATCATAGAGAGCTCCTAAGATCTCATGAGAAGCTACGCTCGAGAAGCTCACTCTAGAGCAAGAACATGAGTTTCTAAAAGCAAACAATTAGAGTCGTTAGGTGAAAATGATAGCACTCAAAGTATTTTCCTCCTCCTCCCCTCCTCCTCCTCGGTTCTAAATACTAATATCACATGAGCTATTGAAAAGCAAAGGCAACCAACCAAATTTCCCTACTTTTCGGGATCAAACGCGCCACGATTTTACTGTTTACAAATTTGACCTCGATAGTGCATACGCTTTTTGTTTCATACTAAGATGTACTCATATATTTCGTTCAGTAACCAAAATATTGAGTTCACCATCGTTATATAAACACTACTACGTGGACGTACCATTCCAACTATGCCTGAACGCGGACATCGAATCAATATTTTGTCTCCATCCAGCTATTGCACGGGCAAACTACCCCTATATAAAGAGCTCTTTGTCATAACACAAGCACGCAAGAGAGAAGGGAGGAGCGAGTGTTGGCCTCAGCTAAAATAGTAAGTATATGTTCATAATAAGATTATGATTCCGTATGCAGTAGCAGCAGTAGCTTGTGTACGTACTAACACTCAACGCCATATATATGCTTGCAGATTGATCGATGGGCTCAGAGAAGTTCCCTGCCCCGGTGGCCGACCTGTGCGACGCGAACGCCTCACTCATCCTCACCGGCGAGCTGCGCATCCTGGAGCCCTCTTCCAGCCGTACGGCCAGTGCAGGTCCTCTCGGGCCGGTGGTCACCATGCGCGTCCTCGAGCACAACGCGGGCCTGCGTGCTGGTGCTCGACGGCGGCGGCAGCAAGCGGTGCGCGCTCATCGGCGGCACGCTGGCGGAGGCCTGCCGCAGCGGCTGGGCGGGCGCGTCGTGAACGGCTGCGTCCGCGACGTGGACGACGTGAACGGCTGCGCCATGGGCGTCCGCGCGCTCGCCAGCAACCCGCGCAAGCCTGGGAAGAGCGGCGCCACGGAGATGCACGTGGACGTCGACGTCGGCGGTGCCGTGGTCCGTGACGGGGAGTGGCTGTACGCGGACAGCGACGGCATCATTGTCTGCGACAGGAGATCCACGGTTGATGTGATCGACCCCAACGTGGCTCCTTCCACACAGTTTGTTCTCTATGTTTGGTGGCGATATTGTTTTCTCTTGCATTTGCTTGGGGTGATTCTTCATGGGCCATCTAATTAAAATGCTCCATAGTAAAAGGTAGTAAGATGTAATAATACCATGCACTGTTCTCTGCATTTCATTTCTCGTTCATGTTCACATGTTTCGTAACGTTTCTTTGCATTTTTTTTAAAAAAATTGAGCCTCGCGTATATTAGATCAATAGAACATTGTGCACAATGGGATCTAAAGCAAGGTAACTTAATCCTCAGACGCAATAAACTGCCCAAGAAAAGGGTGACTAAAACTAAGATTATATCCTTCAAAATCTGGCTGAAGACACAGCTGAGCTTATCGTCACATACACAAACCATAGTAAATAGCTATCCCCGATGATGGAGAACATCCAGAAATTCAGCCACTTTTTTTCGGGACAGAAATTCAGCCACCGAACTACCTCGAAAGACCGTAGATGATCAAATATCATTAAACTCGCAATAGTGGACCACCGTAAACAAACGGGATTCCAAATCACGCCAAGTATATGCACGGGATATCACCCGATCTAGCCAGCCAATGAGGTAGCATTGCAAGACCAGACTGTCGACCGTGCTCGGAAAGGCTCAAAAGAAGGGACCATCAAGCAAAGCTGTTGCCGATAATGCCAAAGGAGCCATGCTGAAAAACAACATGAATTATCAATCCCATGTCTACGAAGAACAATGGGGACATATTTCGGCTACTCGCAATGCTACACCAAGCGCCACCGAGACAGGATTTGAGCAGGAGGATTCTTATTTGAGACAACACTGCCTCCACCATTGAAATGACATCACCGCGACACCAAAATGTACTACACAACGGACGCGAGACGGAATCCTCCGCCCAGCCATCTGTCACTCGAGCACAACTAGGGTTGTTATGGCTTTTCTTTTAAATGCAAATATAAGAACTATTTGGATCACATGGGTGTTAGTTTTGGAAATTTGTTGGAACATTTTCAAGAAACCAAACATAATTAATCTGCATTAGTTCTCTGTTGAACTGCTGAACAAACCAGAGCTTGTGATAATTCTGGTAGGCATCTTCAACTTTTTTTCTTGTGGAATGCAAATTTTATCACTATGCCATCATTGGATAGGAAGAGCCAATGAGAAACGTGGAAGAGAAAACGCAAACAAATCAGGCATTAGTCCGTGGAAAAGTTTGTGTCTCTTGCATCGATGAAATATGTGCCATGCCATGGATAGTTGAGCTTTGTTGTAATGTAGTGTGATATTGTCAAAATACCATGGGTATTTTATGGTGTCCATACATTGTCATTGATGCATTTTATTCTTTGAGTGTTTGTTGAAAATTATCCTTTGTATTTTTTTTCTAATAATACTCTTATTGTCAAAAATTATTTGAGGAAACTATTTGTCCCATCTTTTAAATGTTACCCATTTAATATTTATCCTACTATAACCATAATAATTTATTTTGGTAAAAAGGTCCAATGCCATTTGTTTGTTGAGAAGCATTGACATTTTTATGTTTTAGGAAAGTAAATTTTACTTGACCTACAACAGCTTTATTTGTTAACCTAGTAAATAAGCACGTGAATGGCCCCACAAGAATTAGTTGCCTTATATTATATTGAGATTTGGTTGTAGGAAACATGAACATTTAAATTCTAATATGAGAACTGAAACTGAAACATATTCTTTACTTTATTTCATTACTACATGCCTATAAAATATTTATTTAACGGAGAGTAAAATTTTCTTTCCTAAACAAACTAAAAAAGCAAAGAATAGGAAAAAGGCTGAACGCTTCTAGAAGCTTCACAAAACCGACCAGGAGCTTTAGAAGCTCGCCATACGGATGGAGTTTCTGTAAAAGGGCAACCGCTGATGGGCCAGCTCACTTACGAACAGGTGGGATGGGTGTGCGCTTTTACCATTTTGTTTATATGTATGCCGTCGAGCCTAAACATGGTTTGCACCTTTCTGACAAAACGAGCACCTCTCGTAAGACTGGGCTGACCCATGTTGGTTAGCCTATGTATGACAGTCAGGATGGTTTTTTATGGCAGTTGTACTGGGAAACATTTTTTGGTTTTATTTTCCAGCTTTTCTGTTTATGTTTTTCGTTGTTTTATTTTCACATATTTATTACTTTAAAATACATAGTTTTATAGGTCGGAAATTGGTTATTCTTTTGAAATAGATGTACAATTGCTTATTCATGAACATATGTAAATTCAAAAAGTTATTTTTTATATATTTTACTAATTTATAAACATTTTGTAAAATTGACAAACATACTCCAGTTACAATGTTTGAAAAGCAAATCATGAATATTTTTAACTCATAGACATTTAGCATATTCGTCGCACCGAGTCCACTCATAGACATTTAGCATATTTGACAAACACACCAGTTACAATGTTTGAAAATCATGAACACACTCCAGTTAAAATTGACGAACACACTCGAGTCCGATTGATAGGATATGGTATATGATATGATACTACTAATATTCGCCGCAATAGGATAATCCTTCTTTATCCGGATAATCCCACCTTGTAAATTCGAATATGATTTTGGGGTGAATTTTAAGTATCAAAGACTACCGCCGGTGAGGTTAGTGCATGGCACAATCAAAATCTTTGAAAAGTACTTGCCACATGGCTTGTAACAATCTTCTCGAGATTGGTTGGGCACCACCAGAGTGCTTTTGTCAGAGGCCGCTCGCTGCATGACAACTTTATGCTTGTGCAATATACGGCGAGACTTCTACATGCGCTGAAGAACCCAACGGTCATGCTGAAACTTGACATCTCTAAGGCATTTGACTGTTCAGCGGCCTTTTGGCTCTAAGTGTTGAGAAGGATGGGCTTTGGAGACAGGTGGATAACGTGGGTGTGCGGCTACTGGCTACTTCTTCCACAAGTATCATGACAAACGGCTTAATTATCGGGCAAGTCAATCTTGAGCTGCCAAGGAATGCGGCAGGGATCCATTATTTCATGATCTTCATCCTATGCATGGAGCCCTCACTGCCTCTTCAAGTATGCCACCGCCAAAGGCTTGTTCAATCCATTTTCTAGAACTGACTGCACCATTGCGTCTCCATCTTTGCGTACGACGTTATGATGTTCTTCGCTAACCGAGCTCGACACACGCACGTGTGGAGCAATCATGCAGTTGTTTTGGCAAGCCTATGGACTTACAAACAACATGAACAAAAGCGCCAAGCCCATTAGATGCTCTCGGGAGGAGATGACCATGGTTTGTACTTCACCGGCTGCGCTATCTTGATGTTCCGCCGCACCTATTTGGGACCGCCGCTGACACTCAGAAACAGACGTGGGGTAATTTCAAAGCCTTGTGGATTAGCTAGCTGGCTACCTCCCTAACTCGGAAGCGCAATGCTACCAAAGAGTGGGCACCTCACACTCATCACGTCCGTGCTTTGTGCCATCCGAATACATTTGATTCTAGCATTGGACTTACCACCAAAAACGTTGGCAGTGCTTGTCAAAACCTGTCATGGTTTTTGGTGGCAAGAAAGATGCAATGGTGGCAACTGCCGAGTCAGGTGGGAAATAGTATGCAGACTAAAATGGGCTGGTGGCCTAGGAATTTCGAACTTGCACTGGTTAAATAAGGCTTCAAGCACGGTGGCCATGGCTTCAACGATCTAAAAATCAAAACCATTGACAGAGTTTGACATATTTGTGCCAAGGAGTCTTTTGTCCTGTTTAGTGCAGCTAGAGCCACGTGGGAAACAGGAGGACTACACTATTCTGGGAGGATCGGTGGATGAATGGCTTGGTATGTGAACTGGCCTGTAATCTATGGGAGGATCCCAAGGTGTATAAGGATGGCAAGATTGGTCTTGGACGCAATCACAAATGACACTGGGCAGGAGACAGGCCTGCACCCCATGGCTGTGGTAATCGACTGAATTCCGAGGCTTTGGCCGAGGTCACGACGATGTAGTTAACCGAGGATGTGGAGGATCTGATATGCTTGGGAAAAAGATGGCCAATTTTCGTGTTTCACAGACGCGCCAAGTCCATGGAAGACCAAAGCAGGGAGCATCAAGATCTACACACACCAAATGCCTCCTTGGTATGTGGATGTTATGGAAGCATCGAACATCATTGTCTTCAATGGGGCTCCACAATAGCACAAATTACCCAAGACTCAAAGAGGAAGGAAGATTATGGGTGAAGGCAGGCCTAGTCAGGACCTAGATACGGGCTCGAGGTGGGGCCTCACAGTGGGTTAGATCGAGTAGCTCGCTTATGTTAATGAGGTGGTGTTAGATGTAAATCCACATGTTAAAATTTGTTAAACCATGCAGTTTTGGGGAGTCTTCCGCCTCTTCTTTAGTGTATGATACACACTCGTGTGTATTCGAGAAATAAAATTTTGTTTGAAAAATTTCTAGTTACAGGTACGCTCCAACTATATATCTTTTTTGGAGCATGAAAGATAAGCTATTTACTTTATATCTCCATCCAAACTGCATGACCGCTGTAACGAATAGCTACCCTATTTGTCATAGCTTGTCAGCGCTAGCTACAGCTATTAACTTCTAAGCGCATATGAACTAAAACAGCCCATAATCAATTGTACATGTAAATAATACAAAACCACAATGTATATACCACAATAACATATAAATAAGAAACCAACCATCCAAGAAAATAAATTATCTATCCATGTGCTAATTAGCTACCAGGCTGATTCTTTTTGGTCATTACTTGACACGTGTTTTGTGTTAGTAATTTTTTTTACTTTGAAAACACTATTGTAAGTAGTTTCTGTAACATATGACATACTATAGCTAGGACCACAACACAAAACCACAAAAAATATATTTAAAATCTTAGGGATTGTCTTGTAGTCCTCCTCAACGCTAGCTGCATCAATGATTCGTATCGGGTTCATCTACTTCTAGTCTACATGAACGACTTCTCGACCGCTGCCTGTACAAACTTCTGTGTTTACAAGGTTGCTCGTACAAATGGATATCCAGGGCGGCAACAAGCTATGCTCAAGGAGCACCGCCTGGATGCGAAGAAGGACTACACGAATTTCTTGGAGGACTCATGTAATTTCATATTTTGTAAGGGCAAATTTTAGTAAGTATATGACCTGGAATTTTTCCATAAAAAGAAGGATAATATCACTAAAATGTTACATATGTTCTAATGCGCACCTGAAAAGGTAACGGAACTCAACCAAAGGTAATTAAACAAAAGCATTATATATTAGATTTAAAACTTGGAAACAAAACATTTGTCACCATAGTGTCTCTCTATACAACTCTTATCATTTTCTTTGGTTACATCATTGCCTTCCCATGTTATTGGTTCATGAATACAAGGAGAGGAGTAGCCATAATGAACTTTGTGGATCTTTGTGATATGAGTAGTGAAAGTGCAACTAATCCCCGGTGGTTTTGGTAATTAATAACAACATATATATCATTGAACTAATAGTTACTTGAGAATCATTTCAGAGAGTTCAAGATATGGGTATGGCAAGGACTCAAGAAGTGGACCCTCAAAATGCTAAGGCAAGCATTGGCAAAGCTCAAGACTCCATTTTTGGTTTAGTGATCCAAGATCACATTGAGTCCATAGGAAAAGCCAATACTATTAAAAGGATGAGGTTATGATGATGATCTGTTGCCAAGTGCTTAGTGATACATCTCCTAAACTATCAGAACTTTCACTACCATATACACTCATAAGTAGTCTCGGTCCCACCGATATTCCAAACTCAGTCACACCGAGATGAACCACCTCAGCCATAAGCCAAACCCTAAAACTCGGATTTTCCGATTCTGAACTCGGTCTCACCGAAACATGAGTTGCCAAGGTTCTCAGAATCTTCGTTATCAAATCGTGTCACCGAGATGATGAAGTCGGTCCCACCGAAACTGGCATGCTCTTGTCATTGCACTAATCGGACTAACTGAGATTGTATATTCGGTTCCACCGAAAATCCTCAACGCTCACATTATTTGAACTATCGGTCTCACCGAAGTTGTCAACTTTGGTCCCACCGAGATTGCTCAAATGTGTAACGGTTGGATTTTGTGTGGAGGCTATTTATACCCCTCCACCCCTCTTCATTCGTGGAGAGAGCCATCGTAAAGAACTACCACTCCTACCTTACATTTCAGAAGAGAACTACCTACCCTTGTGTTGAGATCAAGTTGCTCCACCACCATATGAAGCTTGATCTCTAGCCTTCCAGTTGCTTTCCACTCAATCCTTTCTTCCACCACAGCCAATCAGTGAGGAGAGTTGAGTGTTGGGGAGATTATCATTTGAAGCACAAGAGCAACGAGTTCATCATCATCTACAACATCTATTACCTTTTGGAGGGTGGTGCCTCCTAGATTGGTTAGGTGTCGCTGGGAGCCTCCACATCGAGATGGAGTTGAACCAAGAAGTTTGTAAGGGCAAGGAGATCGCCTACTTCGTGAAGATCTACCCCGAGTAAGGCTAGCCTCCGTGGGCGAGGCATGATGGAATAGACAAGGTTGCTTCTTCGTGGACCCTTCGGTGGAGCCTCCGGACTCACAAGAGTCAAGCTCCTGTTGAAGTCTCCATCAACGGGAAGCACGATAGCACCACCTATCGGAACCACGAGAAAAATCACCGCTGCCTCCAAAATTGCGCTTGCTCTTTCCACCTCTCTTTACTACATGTGCAATTTACTTTCCGCTGCCTATACTCTAGAATTGCATGTAGGGTGATGCTTGACTTGATCATAATTGTGAATCTGCCAAAACTGTTCTTTGTCAAAAGGCAGAATTTTTATATTGAGAAGTAGTCTAATCACCCCTCTAGACATACTTTCGATCCTACAAATGGTATCGAGCTTTGGTCTCCATTGTATTGGTTTCATTGCATTGACTCCAAGCTTGGTTTCACAACCTAGGAGAGTATGGCGCCTAGTGAGGGTAATTTTCAGAGAGGTCCTTACTTTGATGGTACAAATTTTGCTAGTTGGAAGCATAAAATGAAAATGCATATTCTTGGTCATAACCCAGCCGCATGGGGCATTATTTGTGTTGGTATGCAAGGTGAATTCTTCGAGGAAGGAAAAGTTCCGATCGCGGTTACACCGAAGAATGGGATGTTGCAAAACAATGCTGCTTGTGACATTCTCTTCAATGCCTTGTGTCCCGAGGAGTTCAACAAAATCAGCCGCCTTGAGAATGCAAAAGAGATTTGGGATACTTTGGTTGAAATGCACGAAGGTACCGAGTCCGTGAAGGAATCAAAGCTAGATATTCTTCAAGGTCAACTTGACAAGTTCAAGATGAAGGATGGTGAAGGAGTCGCTGAAATGTACTCTAGGCTTGCTCTCATCACAAATGAGATTGGCTTAGGAAGCGAAGAAATGACCGACCGATTCATCATCAAGAAGATTCTCGAGCTTGGATGGAAAGTATGACAACTGCACTTTGATCCAAATGATGCCAAACTACAAGACTCTCAAGCCAACCAAGTCATTGGAAGAATTGTTGCTCATGAGATGACACTTAAGGATAAGGAAGAGCTTCACAACAAGTCAAGTGGTGCTTAAAGCTACAAGTGATGCTCCCACAACCTCAAGTGACAAGTTACCAATGAAGAGATAAGGCTAATGGTCAAGAACTTCAACAAATTCTACAAGAATAGAGACAAAGAGAGAAGCTCAAAGTCTAGATCATATGATGAAAAGAGATCTTCTAGTCGGATCGAATCATGCTACATTGTGGAAGACCCGGACACTACTCAAATGAGTGTACGGGCCCCACAAGAGAGAGAAGAATTCCAAGAAGAAGAAGCTCAAGAGATGAGTCACCTCGGAAAGAGAGAAGGAGCAGAGATGATCGTTATGAACGAAGACCTCTCTGAGAAGCAAGGATTGGAGAGGAAAGACAAGTCATCAAGGAGCTACACAGAAGAAAACATCAAGCTCATGGGTGAATGGGTCTCCGCCCGATCCGCCAATCAATCCAAGGAAGCTATCACTCCGACCCGACTACCCAAGATGAAGGTGTTGCTGGTCTTGCTCGATCCTCCAACTCCAACTCCTACGACTTATTTGATTCACCAAATGAGGGAATTGGAAGATGCTTCATGGCTAAAGGCCCCAAGGTATCACACCCTAAATTCATTGACTTCGATAGTGATGAGGATGACTTGCTTGGTGAAGATGAACTCTTGCATGATAAATCCAGTGAGCCTAGTAACGATGAACATGCTAGTAGTCTTTATAGTCGAGAAGAGTCGAATGACAATGCTATGAAGGAGATTGAGCGTCTAACTAAAGAACTAAACACTCTTAAGTTAGCTCATGAAACAACTCAAGAAGATCATAGAGAGCTCCTAAGATCTCATGAGAAGCTACGCTTCGAGAAGCTCACTCTAGAGCAAGAACATGAGTTTCTAAAAGCAATCAATGACGATCTTCAAAGAAGAGTTCTTCATATCTTGCCAAACGACTTCTCTTGTCTAATTCTTGCCACCCATTAAGACTAAGCATGACAAGCATAAGAAAATTCTTCCTCTAGCAGTAACAATAACCATGCTAAATCCAATGTTGTTGCTTCTAGTAGCTCTCTTGATTCCACTAATGTTTCAAGCCAAGTTACACTTGAGCAAGAGAATAGTTTATTGAAAGGGATCATAGAGAAAGGTGTCTACAAGAGCCTGCCGAAGCAAGAACTTTGAGGAAATTGTTCGCAAGCAAGGAAGGCACGGAAGAATCAAGGAATTGGTTTTGAGCGAAAGTTCAACGCCGGCGCTGAGGAAGAAGGTCAATATCCTACTCCACAGTTTGTTCCTCAAAAGGAGAAGTATGATCCTACTTCTTCCAATGTGGAACAAGCTCAAGATGACCTTCCACCACAAGACCACAAGCTAAAAGGCAAGGACAAGCTTCAAGAGGAGATTGATGCATTTGTTGAAGCACCCAAGCCATGGTCAAGTGGGTTCCCAAGGAACGCCAAGTTCTAATTCCAAGCTCAACTACAACCCCAAGGATTCCCATCAAGATGATGTGGATCCCAAGAAGAAGAACTAGAAAGTTCTTGAGGGTGACTCCGCCAACATACTTCACTCACATTCATTTTGGCAAAAACTTGTGCAATCAACTTCCACATTGTGCACTAGTTCATGGAGTCACAAACCCTCTTGTTGGTAAGTCAAGGGACAAGGTAATCATTGCTTTCATGGACATCATCTATTGTGAACTTCAATCTATGTCCATGGATATCCTTGTTTGTTCCTTGTGGTACTAACCCATGTAGGTATTGAAAGTGCCCGAATCCAAAGGATAGCTCCCAACTCTTGATGATATCCATCAACATTGAGCATCCACATCTTCAACATCTACATGAAGTCTTCTACGACAACCCAAGGTTAGTTTGACCCTTTAAAAGGGGTTCTCACATCTAGGGGGAGCTTTGCTCTAAATTTTTTTTTGAGCTAAAGCATCTTCAAATGATGTGAACACATCAATGCTTTATGTAAAAGTGGTAACCCCACTTGTGCTTAAACGATGAGTATGACCTATGATCAAATGTTCTCATTTGGCTCCTAAGTCAATATACTCATATAAAGATGACCTAGTCATCGACAAATTGTGTGTTAGTTGCTAGAGTTTTGGTTGTGCATGTTTGACACATATTTCATTTGCTATCTTATTGTGTGAGCATGTTGGATGCATGATTTTATCCATTCGAGGACATCCATTTGTTGTTTTGGTCGCTTTGATTTTTCTGACCAAATGGATGGACAAGAATGCCTAAGTACCCCCTAGCTATCTATGCTTTTGTCTCAAATTCTATTCATGCTTACATCACAAATTTTGAACAAGTCTTTTTCTGACCCTCCGGTGAGGAGCACTGAGCCACCGATCCGCCAAGGGCTAATTTCCAAAACCTTCTAATTGATTTCGGCAGACCAACTCTCTCAAACTCGGTCGAACCGAAAGCATTTGACTGATCTAGGTTTTCATCTCGGTGAAACCGAAGTTGTGATTTTCGGCGGATCGGTGCATAATCGCTTAGCAGTTATCCATCTCGTGCCACCGAGTTTACAACTCGGTCCCACCGACAATGAAGGGGTATGTATTCCAAGGCCGCGCGCATTGATTCCTCCTTCAAACGCCGCCCCCACACCCTTTGCCGCCCGCCTTGGTCTCCAGACGTCGCCGTTGCCGCCAGCGCCGCCGCAGTCTCGCCGCCAACGGCCATCTCCTCCGAGCCGTTGCCGCCGAGAAAAACTCCACCAAGTTAGGGTGAGTTTTGATCCCACTCGTGCTCCCATCTCCGATTCAATGCACGCTTGGATTGCTAGTACTTCTGCCACGATTGAAATCCTCCTGCATACCCGATTGGTTCGTTTGAACTAGATTCGAGTAAAAGTTTTAGGTTAGGTTTCGCTGAACACATCTCGGTGAGACCGATTTAATATTTTCAGATGACCGATTTGGCCTATGGCTATTGCACTGCACCCTTCGTCCAACCGAAGTTGTGCAAAATCGTGACCGAAATGAAGATTCTGTGAAACCCTAGTGTTTTCGGTAGATCAAACCCACTTCGGTCAAACCAAAGTGGTGCCAAGCTCCGTTTAACACTTCGGATTCACGAACCTTAAACTCGGTTCGACCGAAATGTCTTCTGAAAACTTAATACTAGAATTTGAACTCATTTTTTTGCAAAAACTTCTGCATTTTGTGATGACTTCTTCTGCCTACACCTTATCTATTCACGTGTTGTCAGCCATGTCGATGCCGTGATAGTGAGAACAGGTCGAGACACCCATTGGTGATATTCCGAGGCAGGCACTAGTCCTGATCCTAGTAGCTCATCGATGATGGTGAGAGGAGTACACCAAGTGGCATGCCTCCTGCAGCCACCAGAGCTAGAAAGAAGAGGAATTCAGATGATGAGGATTTAGATTTTGTCACGAGGAAGAGGTGACCTCAAAGCCTAAAGGAAGGTTGTTGCCAAAGAGCAACAAGATCAACAATCTAAGAAGGGCACCAGCAAAGTCAAGCAGTCAACGTTGCTAAGAAGCTGAATTTGGGAGAGGCAACTGCAAGCAAAGTGAAGAAAACCACCAAGAGAAAGAGGATAGTGCATGATGCAGAAGAGAGGATGAGGATGAGGAAGCACCCCAGCCTCCTCCTCGAAGCGAAGCTCATGGGTGATGCCAAGGCTGGAGCCACATCAAAGCCCAAGAAATTGCTCCATAAGGCAGCTCCAGAAAGCCCACGCCAAGCCCAAGAGGACCGCCGAAACATTCCAGCATTCTGAAAAGAACAAGGATGATGTGCCACCACTGAGTCAGACGATGAAGGACCAGTTTTGCTGAAACTTCGCCCAAAACTGCCACTCCATAATGATGCTCATCCTCAAGCCGAGGATATGAAGGCAAGGAAAGATAAAGGTCTCAGCTATGGAGACAAATGACCCATATGTCAGAGGAGAAGAACTGCTGAGATCCCAGATTTCACACCGAGAGCAGCATGACTTTATGAGACCGTGGATGGACAAGAAGCCCATAGTCGCAGACACCCGATATGTTGACTGGAAGTACATTGACAGCGAAGAGCATAGAGATTTCTTTCCACATCGCATGAAAGTTTCACCGCATGTGGAGTTGCAGATTTTGTAGGTCAAAATTGACCATTGGAACGATGAGATGATAATGCAATTTTATGCCACAGCTCACTTCTACCCGATGGAAAGATTATGTGGATGACTGAAGGTCAAAGGTTTTCTTCTTCTTGAAGAATGGGCAGAAATTCGAATGCTCCAAAGGCAACGAGAAGATGATATTGATGTATATGGGATTCCAAAGAAGAATCATGAATCCATGAAAACATGTACAAAGAGATTCCAGCAGAGGATTTGGGAATCTGGAAGCTCGGCTCATCTACTATCTCCGTGCAGGCCATCTACCACTAATACCATTTTGAGGCATACCTTGATGCCCAAATCTGAGATGATCGCATGATCGAGGATACTCTATCAACATGCTGCACATACTTGATGAGAGAGCACCTTTCAAGGTGATGGACTTGATGGTAGAGACCAGAGCGATACAGAACTAGTAGCTAGCAGCTCAACGCCAGCAAACTGTAGTACCTAATCCATCGTGGTCAACTATCACAATTCTTGCAAGTGTGATTAGCCAATTAGATAACTTGAACAAAGACTCAAATGAGCAGATTATAGTGCAAGTGTGATTTTTGTTCTGTATGGTCAACTATGATGGTTGAGCATCTGGATTAGAGGGACTGAAAGCAAAAGCGCCACATGGTGTTAGTCACATACTCACATAACTAAGAACTGAATCCCAAAGGGGGGCAAATCAAAATGAATAGAGGGAGGAGAGAGAGAGAAAGAGGAAGGAGGAGACCTTGAGGTGCTCCATGGCTGCGGCTGCTGTTTGGTCAGAGCTCCATGCCAGCATCCCCCGACAAGAAGCACGACACCATGGCTCTGTCAATATTGTTGGTCTTCTCAATATGATTCAAAGTTTATGAAATTAACAATATGCGGTAGGAATAAGTGTGGTGTGACTACTGATATGTTGTTCAAGAACTCCTCTCGTTTATATTAGTTGTCGCTGAAATGGATGTATCTAGTCGATTTAAGTGCTAGATACATCGGTTTGAGCGACAACTAATATTGGACGGAGGGAGAAGTTAATACAGAGCAGTTATGCAATATTGCAAGAGATTGAATGCTTGGTGGTAATTGATAGACAGATGAAATAAATAAATGGAGAACCTACATGAGTGTTGGTAGCCTGTTTTGAGATGTGCAACTAGTGGCCGATAAGATAGACTGAGTCGATGAGCATCAGGTCCAGGTCCTTCAAACCCTTCATTGCAGAATCCAAATCATCTCCAGACGCTTCAAGAGCTTTCTCAACTGAAATCATTTGAGGAACCGCAGTCAGCTATATGCTACAGAAATAATACAAGCCCGCGATCTAGCTCAAAAAGGTAGAGAAGCAATTCAGCCCATCATTAGGTAACATAAAAAGGAGGATAACCTTTGTCCAAGTCCCTGAACCTGAAGGCAGGAAACCTTGCTGCCTTCACACTGTGGTTCTGTCGCGGCACCCATGCGTGAGAAACCTTCCACTTGTCCTGTTACACTTGTATAAACATATCCATGTTTCTGCTTCCCAAACCCAATGAAAGGGAGCTGCACAAGAACAAAGCAAAAGTAACAGTACCAGAGATTACCTTTGTTCACTAAATCATGATGGAATGTTGAAGCACTGCAGGCACCAACAGATGTTATTTTCATGCAAAGTTGAATCATGCATAAGCTGCAGTACTAATCTATCATGGTCTGCTATGACATTACTTGTATGTAAGATTGGGTAGCCAATTAGATAACACGAACAATGAATCAAATGAGCAGTTTATACTGTACTAAATGTGAGTTCTTTTCTTTGCATTGTCAACTATCATAGTTGAGCATCTGGAGGACTGAAAGCAAGAGCAGCACTTAGTGCTAGTGACGTACTCAGATAACTACAAACTGCATCCAAAAGGGGCCAAATCAATACCAACAGCATCCCGAGAAGACGACACGGAGGAATGCCCTGATTCCAAATCCCAGAGCTTGAGGGCAGGAAACCCTCAGCGCCATCACACCTTGGATCTGTCGCTGCCTGTGTGCGTGGAGGAGCGTTGCACGTGTCTCGTTACACTCATAAACATATCCATGTTTGTGCTTCGCTGAGCCATGGAAAGGGCAATACCGATCTGTTGCAGGCACAAGAAGAAAGGAAAAAAGATCAGCACCAGAGATTTACGCTTGATCCGTAAATCATGACTGAATGTCGGAAGCAGTCAACAGATGTTATTTCCATGCTATGTTGAAATCATGTATAAACTGTATGTAGTACACATCTATCATGGTCAGCTGTCACAATTTCTTGTACGTGCGATTAGGTAGCCAATAAGAAAACCTGAAGAATGAATCAATCAAATGAGCATGCAGTTTATATTATACTGTATCTAAATGTGAGTTCTTTTTTCCTATGAATTGTCAACCATCATAGTTTTGGAATGAAGGGACTGAAAGAAAGCAACCAACAGCAGCTCATGGTGCTAGTGACATGCTCATGACGAAGAGCTGCATCCCAAAGCGGGCCAAATCGGAAGAGAAACGAATAGACGCGCTTCTCAATGGGATCTGGGCCAACAAGGAGAGATACCGATGGGAGGGGAGGGGAAGATGATGGGGGCGGTGGCTGTGGAACGAGCGCGTACCTGAGGGAAGCCCAAGCGGCAGCTGTTGGTGGCCCTGCTGACGCCGGCCTTGTCACGCCGCCCGCAATGACGAGCGAGGTCCATCCATGGCGTCGGAGTGGCGACCCACCATGGCTGCCAAACCCTCCAGATCGAGGTTGTGGGCATGGCTGCCGCGAGCCCGGAGCCTGGAGCGCCTGGCCGCCGGTTCGGCTGCTCGATCTGCGGCCTCGCGGCGGCGGCGGTGTATTGATTGAGGTCCGTCGTCGGGAGAGGGAGATGGTGGGGAATGAATGAATCCGGCTGGCTGAATCGTCGGGAGAGTAATAAAAGTCCCACACTTATTTGGTTTCCATCAATCAAAAAAGGATCCTTTGATTTCTCATTGGTCCATCCCGACGTGCCATCCCACGGATGGATCTCTCGCTTTGGCCCATCAGTACCGTCTTTCCGATCCAACGACACACAAGTTTCACAGCTTGTTTGTCGCTGGTCCACGAGCCGCGATAGCAATAGGTCATTGATTCCTTCGGATCAGTCTCAAACGTTGTCGGTGCCTAGATCCAATGAACAAAATACTACAAGTTTCAAAACATACTACTTGCACGGAATGAACTGACGGTCTGCCCACCGCCGCCGCCGCCTGCCTGCCCGATTTGGGATCGGGGCCAACAAGGAGAGAAGATGATGGGGGCCGCGGGGAAGAGGGGCGGGACGCGATGGAGAGAGGGCGGTGCCGGTCGAGCCCGAGGCCGCCATGGTAACGCAGACGTGACGGGGCACGTTTCTCCAGCCCCTCTCCTCACCATCCCCACCATGTCCGCCGGAGAGGAGGAAGGTGCGTAGCACGACCACGCCCAGAGGGAGGCCAGGACGGATGATGCCGATGATGTCGCCATCCCGGGTGGCGGTCAAGGAGGAGGCCCGCATTGGTCCGGGCAGTCATGGACGGGACATTGTTCCGTCTTCCTCATGGATGGACGCCATGGTCACCACCTCTGCTGCTACACTCATGTCGGTTTTTCCGACGCATGCAAATGTACAGAATCCGGACGAAACATACTACCCCTCCGCTCCAAAATAGATGAGTCAACTTTATACTAAAATTTTCCCTACTTTTTTGAAACGAAGGTTGCCCTGCCCCAACTTTTTTATTGAAAAGCAAAGGCAACCAACCAAATTTCCCTACTTTTCGGGATCAAACGCGCCACGATTTTACTGTTTACAAATTTGACCTCGATAGTGCATACGCTTTTTGTTTCATACTAAGATGTACTCATATATTTCGTTCAGTAACCAAAATATTGAGTTCACCATCGTTATATAAACACTACTACGTGGACGTACCATTCCAACTATGCCTGAACGCGGACATCGAATCAATATTTTGTCTCCATCCAGCTATTGCACGGGCAAACTACCCCTATATAAAGAGCTCTTTGTCATAACACAAGCACGCAAGAGAGAAGGGAGGAGCGAGTGTTGGCCTCAGCTAAAATAGTAAGTATATGTTCATAATAAGATTATGATTCCGTATGCAGTAGCAGCAGTAGCTTGTGTACGTACTAACACTCAACGCCATATATATGCTTGCAGATTGATCGATGGGCTCAGAGAAGTTCCCTGCCCCGGTGGCCGACCTGTGCGACGCGAACGCCTCACTCATCCTCACCGGCGAGCTGCGCATCCTGGAGCCCTCTTCCAGCCGTACGGCCAGTGCAGGTCCTCTCGGGCCGGTGGTCACCATGCGCGTCCTCGAGCACAACGCGGGCCTGCGTGCTGGTGCTCGACGGCGGCGGCAGCAAGCGGTGCGCGCTCATCGGCGGCACGCTGGCGGAGGCCTGCCGCAGCGGCTGGGCGGGCGCGTCGTGAACGGCTGCGTCCGCGACGTGGACGACGTGAACGGCTGCGCCATGGGCGTCCGCGCGCTCGCCAGCAACCCGCGCAAGCCTGGGAAGAGCGGCGCCACGGAGATGCACGTGGACGTCGACGTCGGCGGTGCCGTGGTCCGTGACGGGGAGTGGCTGTACGCGGACAGCGACGGCATCATTGTCTGCGACAGGAGATCCACGGTTGATGTGATCGACCCCAACGTGGCTCCTTCCACACAGTTTGTTCTCTATGTTTGGTGGCGATATTGTTTTCTCTTGCATTTGCTTGGGGTGATTCTTCATGGGCCATCTAATTAAAATGCTCCATAGTAAAAGGTAGTAAGATGTAATAATACCATGCACTGTTCTCTGCATTTCATTTCTCGTTCATGTTCACATGTTTCGTAACGTTTCTTTGCATTTTTTTTAAAAAAATTGAGCCTCGCGTATATTAGATCAATAGAACATTGTGCACAATGGGATCTAAAGCAAGGTAACTTAATCCTCAGACGCAATAAACTGCCCAAGAAAAGGGTGACTAAAACTAAGATTATATCCTTCAAAATCTGGCTGAAGACACAGCTGAGCTTATCGTCACATACACAAACCATAGTAAATAGCTATCCCCGATGATGGAGAACATCCAGAAATTCAGCCACTTTTTTTCGGGACAGAAATTCAGCCACCGAACTACCTCGAAAGACCGTAGATGATCAAATATCATTAAACTCGCAATAGTGGACCACCGTAAACAAACGGGATTCCAAATCACGCCAAGTATATGCACGGGATATCACCCGATCTAGCCAGCCAATGAGGTAGCATTGCAAGACCAGACTGTCGACCGTGCTCGGAAAGGCTCAAAAGAAGGGACCATCAAGCAAAGCTGTTGCCGATAATGCCAAAGGAGCCATGCTGAAAAACAACATGAATTATCAATCCCATGTCTACGAAGAACAATGGGGACATATTTCGGCTACTCGCAATGCTACACCAAGCGCCACCGAGACAGGATTTGAGCAGGAGGATTCTTATTTGAGACAACACTGCCTCCACCATTGAAATGACATCACCGCGACACCAAAATGTACTACACAACGGACGCGAGACGGAATCCTCCGCCCAGCCATCTGTCACTCGAGCACAACTAGGGTTGTTATGGCTTTTCTTTTAAATGCAAATATAAGAACTATTTGGATCACATGGGTGTTAGTTTTGGAAATTTGTTGGAACATTTTCAAGAAACCAAACATAATTAATCTGCATTAGTTCTCTGTTGAACTGCTGAACAAACCAGAGCTTGTGATAATTCTGGTAGGCATCTTCAACTTTTTTTCTTGTGGAATGCAAATTTTATCACTATGCCATCATTGGATAGGAAGAGCCAATGAGAAACGTGGAAGAGAAAACGCAAACAAATCAGGCATTAGTCCGTGGAAAAGTTTGTGTCTCTTGCATCGATGAAATATGTGCCATGCCATGGATAGTTGAGCTTTGTTGTAATGTAGTGTGATATTGTCAAAATACCATGGGTATTTTATGGTGTCCATACATTGTCATTGATGCATTTTATTCTTTGAGTGTTTGTTGAAAATTATCCTTTGTATTTTTTTTCTAATAATACTCTTATTGTCAAAAATTATTTGAGGAAACTATTTGTCCCATCTTTTAAATGTTACCCATTTAATATTTATCCTACTATAACCATAATAATTTATTTTGGTAAAAAGGTCCAATGCCATTTGTTTGTTGAGAAGCATTGACATTTTTATGTTTTAGGAAAGTAAATTTTACTTGACCTACAACAGCTTTATTTGTTAACCTAGTAAATAAGCACGTGAATGGCCCCACAAGAATTAGTTGCCTTATATTATATTGAGATTTGGTTGTAGGAAACATGAACATTTAAATTCTAATATGAGAACTGAAACTGAAACATATTCTTTACTTTATTTCATTACTACATGCCTATAAAATATTTATTTAACGGAGAGTAAAATTTTCTTTCCTAAACAAACTAAAAAAGCAAAGAATAGGAAAAAGGCTGAACGCTTCTAGAAGCTTCACAAAACCGACCAGGAGCTTTAGAAGCTCGCCATACGGATGGAGTTTCTGTAAAAGGGCAACCGCTGATGGGCCAGCTCACTTACGAACAGGTGGGATGGGTGTGCGCTTTTACCATTTTGTTTATATGTATGCCGTCGAGCCTAAACATGGTTTGCACCTTTCTGACAAAACGAGCACCTCTCGTAAGACTGGGCTGACCCATGTTGGTTAGCCTATGTATGACAGTCAGGATGGTTTTTTATGGCAGTTGTACTGGGAAACATTTTTTGGTTTTATTTTCCAGCTTTTCTGTTTATGTTTTTCGTTGTTTTATTTTCACATATTTATTACTTTAAAATACATAGTTTTATAGGTCGGAAATTGGTTATTCTTTTGAAATAGATGTACAATTGCTTATTCATGAACATATGTAAATTCAAAAAGTTATTTTTTATATATTTTACTAATTTATAAACATTTTGTAAAATTGACAAACATACTCCAGTTACAATGTTTGAAAAGCAAATCATGAATATTTTTAACTCATAGACATTTAGCATATTCGTCGCACCGAGTCCACTCATAGACATTTAGCATATTTGACAAACACACCAGTTACAATGTTTGAAAATCATGAACACACTCCAGTTAAAATTGACGAACACACTCGAGTCCGATTGATAGGATATGGTATATGATATGATACTACTAATATTCGCCGCAATAGGATAATCCTTCTTTATCCGGATAATCCCACCTTGTAAATTCCGAATATGATTTTGGGGTGAATTTTTAAGTATCAAAGACTACCGCCGGTGAGGTTAGTGCATGGCACAATCAAAATCTTTGAAAAGTACTTGCCACATGGCTTGTAACAATCTTCTCGAGATTGGTTGGGCACCACCAGAGTGCTTTTGTCAGAGGCCGCTCGCTGCATGACAACTTTATGCTTGTGCAATATACGGCGAGACTTCTACATGCGCTGAAGAACCCAACGGTCATGCTGAAACTTGACATCTCTAAGGCATTTGACTGTTCAGCGGCCTTTTGGCTCTAAGTGTTGAGAAGGATGGGCTTTGGAGACAGGTGGATAACGTGGGTGTGCGGCTACTGGCTACTTCTTCCACAAGTATCATGACAAACGGCTTAATTATCGGGCAAGTCAATCTTGAGCTGCCAAGGAATGCGGCAGGGATCCATTATTTCATGATCTTCATCCTATGCATGGAGCCCTCACTGCCTCTTCAAGTATGCCACCGCCAAAGGCTTGTTCAATCCATTTTCTAGAACTGACTGCACCATTGCGTCTCCATCTTTGCGTACGACGTTATGATGTTCTTCGCTAACCGAGCTCGACACACGCACGTGTGGAGCAATCATGCAGTTGTTTTGGCAAGCCTATGGACTTACAAACAACATGAACAAAAGCGCCAAGCCCATTAGATGCTCTCGGGAGGAGATGACCATGGTTTGTACTTCACCGGCTGCGCTATCTTGATGTTCCGCCGCACCTATTTGGGACCGCCGCTGACACTCAGAAACAGACGTGGGGTAATTTCAAAGCCTTGTGGATTAGCTAGCTGGCTACCTCCCTAACTCGGAAGCGCAATGCTACCAAAGAGTGGGCACCTCACACTCATCACGTCCGTGCTTTGTGCCATCCGAATACATTTGATTCTAGCATTGGACTTACCACCAAAAACGTTGGCAGTGCTTGTCAAAACCTGTCATGGTTTTTGGTGGCAAGAAAGATGCAATGGTGGCAACTGCCGAGTCAGGTGGGAAATAGTATGCAGACTAAAATGGGCTGGTGGCCTAGGAATTTCGAACTTGCACTGGTTAAATAAGGCTTCAAGCACGGTGGCCATGGCTTCAACGATCTAAAAATCAAAACCATTGACAGAGTTTGACATATTTGTGCCAAGGAGTCTTTTGTCCTGTTTAGTGCAGCTAGAGCCACGTGGGAAACAGGAGGACTACACTATTCTGGGAGGATCGGTGGATGAATGGCTTGGTATGTGAACTGGCCTGTAATCTATGGGAGGATCCCAAGGTGTATAAGGATGGCAAGATTGGTCTTGGACGCAATCACAAATGACACTGGGCAGGAGACAGGCCTGCACCCCATGGCTGTGGTAATCGACTGAATTCCGAGGCTTTGGCCGAGGTCACGACGATGTAGTTAACCGAGGATGTGGAGGATCTGATATGCTTGGGAAAAAGATGGCCAATTTTCGTGTTTCACAGACGCGCCAAGTCCATGGAAGACCAAAGCAGGGAGCATCAAGATCTACACACACCAAATGCCTCCTTGGTATGTGGATGTTATGGAAGCATCGAACATCATTGTCTTCAATGGGGCTCCACAATAGCACAAATTACCCAAGACTCAAAGAGGAAGGAAGATTATGGGTGAAGGCAGGCCTAGTCAGGACCTAGATACGGGCTCGAGGTGGGGCCTCACAGTGGGTTAGATCGAGTAGCTCGCTTATGTTAATGAGGTGGTGTTAGATGTAAATCCACATGTTAAAATTTGTTAAACCATGCAGTTTTGGGGAGTCTTCCGCCTCTTCTTTAGTGTATGATACACACTCGTGTGTATTCGAGAAATAAAATTTTGTTTGAAAAATTTCTAGTTACAGGTACGCTCCAACTATATATCTTTTTTGGAGCATGAAAGATAAGCTATTTACTTTATATCTCCATCCAAACTGCATGACCGCTGTAACGAATAGCTACCCTATTTGTCATAGCTTGTCAGCGCTAGCTACAGCTATTAACTTCTAAGCGCATATGAACTAAAACAGCCCATAATCAATTGTACATGTAAATAATACAAAACCACAATGTATATACCACAATAACATATAAATAAGAAACCAACCATCCAAGAAAATAAATTATCTATCCATGTGCTAATTAGCTACCAGGCTGATTCTTTTTGGTCATTACTTGACACGTGTTTTGTGTTAGTAATTTTTTTTACTTTGAAAACACTATTGTAAGTAGTTTCTGTAACATATGACATACTATAGCTAGGACCACAACACAAAACCACAAAAAATATATTTAAAATCTTAGGGATTGTCTTGTAGTCCTCCTCAACGCTAGCTGCATCAATGATTCGTATCGGGTTCATCTACTTCTAGTCTACATGAACGACTTCTCGACCGCTGCCTGTACAAACTTCTGTGTTTACAAGGTTGCTCGTACAAATGGATATCCAGGGCGGCAACAAGCTATGCTCAAGGAGCACCGCCTGGATGCGAAGAAGGACTACACGAATTTCTTGGAGGACTCATGTAATTTCATATTTTGTAAGGGCAAATTTTAGTAAGTATATGACCTGGAATTTTTCCATAAAAAGAAGGATAATATCACTAAAATGTTACATATGTTCTAATGCGCACCTGAAAAGGTAACGGAACTCAACCAAAGGTAATTAAACAAAAGCATTATATATTAGATTTAAAACTTGGAAACAAAACATTTGTCACCATAGTGTCTCTCTATACAACTCTTATCATTTTCTTTGGTTACATCATTGCCTTCCCATGTTATTGGTTCATGAATACAAGGAGAGGAGTAGCCATAATGAACTTTGTGGATCTTTGTGATATGAGTAGTGAAAGTGCAACTAATCCCCGGTGGTTTTGGTAATTAATAACAACATATATATCATTGAACTAATAGTTACTTGAGAATCATTTCAGAGAGTTCAAGATATGGGTATGGCAAGGACTCAAGAAGTGGACCCTCAAAATGCTAAGGCAAGCATTGGCAAAGCTCAAGACTCCATTTTTGGTTTAGTGATCCAAGATCACATTGAGTCCATAGGAAAAGCCAATACTATTAAAAGGATGAGGTTATGATGATGATCTGTTGCCAAGTGCTTAGTGATACATCTCCTAAACTATCAGAACTTTCACTACCATATACACTCATAAGTAGTCTCGGTCCCACCGATATTCCAAACTCAGTCACACCGAGATGAACCACCTCAGCCATAAGCCAAACCCTAAAACTCGGATTTTCCGATTCTGAACTCGGTCTCACCGAAACATGAGTTGCCAAGGTTCTCAGAATCTTCGTTATCAAATCGTGTCACCGAGATGATGAAGTCGGTCCCACCGAAACTGGCATGCTCTTGTCATTGCACTAATCGGACTAACTGAGATTGTATATTCGGTTCCACCGAAAATCCTCAACGCTCACATTATTTGAACTATCGGTCTCACCGAAGTTGTCAACTTTGGTCCCACCGAGATTGCTCAAATGTGTAACGGTTGGATTTTGTGTGGAGGCTATTTATACCCCTCCACCCCTCTTCATTCGTGGAGAGAGCCATCGTAAAGAACTACCACTCCTACCTTACATTTCAGAAGAGAACTACCTACCCTTGTGTTGAGATCAAGTTGCTCCACCACCATATGAAGCTTGATCTCTAGCCTTCCAGTTGCTTTCCACTCAATCCTTTCTTCCACCACAGCCAATCAGTGAGGAGAGTTGAGTGTTGGGGAGATTATCATTTGAAGCACAAGAGCAACGAGTTCATCATCATCTACAACATCTATTACCTTTTGGAGGGTGGTGCCTCCTAGATTGGTTAGGTGTCGCTGGGAGCCTCCACATCGAGATGGAGTTGAACCAAGAAGTTTGTAAGGGCAAGGAGATCGCCTACTTCGTGAAGATCTACCCCGAGTAAGGCTAGCCTCCGTGGGCGAGGCATGATGGAATAGACAAGGTTGCTTCTTCGTGGACCCTTCGGTGGAGCCTCCGGACTCACAAGAGTCAAGCTCCTGTTGAAGTCTCCATCAACGGGAAGCACGATAGCACCACCTATCGGAACCACGAGAAAAATCACCGCTGCCTCCAAAATTGCGCTTGCTCTTTCCACCTCTCTTTACTACATGTGCAATTTACTTTCCGCTGCCTATACTCTAGAATTGCATGTAGGGTGATGCTTGACTTGATCATAATTGTGAATCTGCCAAAACTGTTCTTTGTCAAAAGGCAGAATTTTTATATTGAGAAGTAGTCTAATCACCCCTCTAGACATACTTTCGATCCTACAAATGGTATCGAGCTTTGGTCTCCATTGTATTGGTTTCATTGCATTGACTCCAAGCTTGGTTTCACAACCTAGGAGAGTATGGCGCCTAGTGAGGGTAATTTTCAGAGAGGTCCTTACTTTGATGGTACAAATTTTGCTAGTTGGAAGCATAAAATGAAAATGCATATTCTTGGTCATAACCCAGCCGCATGGGGCATTATTTGTGTTGGTATGCAAGGTGAATTCTTCGAGGAAGGAAAAGTTCCGATCGCGGTTACACCGAAGAATGGGATGTTGCAAAACAATGCTGCTTGTGACATTCTCTTCAATGCCTTGTGTCCCGAGGAGTTCAACAAAATCAGCCGCCTTGAGAATGCAAAAGAGATTTGGGATACTTTGGTTGAAATGCACGAAGGTACCGAGTCCGTGAAGGAATCAAAGCTAGATATTCTTCAAGGTCAACTTGACAAGTTCAAGATGAAGGATGGTGAAGGAGTCGCTGAAATGTACTCTAGGCTTGCTCTCATCACAAATGAGATTGGCTTAGGAAGCGAAGAAATGACCGACCGATTCATCATCAAGAAGATTCTCGAGCTTGGATGGAAAGTATGACAACTGCACTTTGATCCAAATGATGCCAAACTACAAGACTCTCAAGCCAACCAAGTCATTGGAAGAATTGTTGCTCATGAGATGACACTTAAGGATAAGGAAGAGCTTCACAACAAGTCAAGTGGTGCTTAAAGCTACAAGTGATGCTCCCACAACCTCAAGTGACAAGTTACCAATGAAGAGATAAGGCTAATGGTCAAGAACTTCAACAAATTCTACAAGAATAGAGACAAAGAGAGAAGCTCAAAGTCTAGATCATATGATGAAAAGAGATCTTCTAGTCGGATCGAATCATGCTACATTGTGGAAGACCCGGACACTACTCAAATGAGTGTACGGGCCCCACAAGAGAGAGAAGAATTCCAAGAAGAAGAAGCTCAAGAGATGAGTCACCTCGGAAAGAGAGAAGGAGCAGAGATGATCGTTATGAACGAAGACCTCTCTGAGAAGCAAGGATTGGAGAGGAAAGACAAGTCATCAAGGAGCTACACAGAAGAAAACATCAAGCTCATGGGTGAATGGGTCTCCGCCCGATCCGCCAATCAATCCAAGGAAGCTATCACTCCGACCCGACTACCCAAGATGAAGGTGTTGCTGGTCTTGCTCGATCCTCCAACTCCAACTCCTACGACTTATTTGATTCACCAAATGAGGGAATGGAAGATGCTTCATGGCTAAAGGCCCCAAGGTATCACACCCTAAATTCATTGACTTCGATAGTGATGAGGATGACTTGCTTGGTGAAGATGAACTCTTGCATGATAAATCCAGTGAGCCTAGTAACGATGAACATGCTAGTAGTCTTTATAGTCGAGAAGAGTCGAATGACAATGCTATGAAGGAGATTGAGCGTCTAACTAAAGAACTAAACACTCTTAAGTTAGCTCATGAAACAACTCAAGAAGATCATAGAGAGCTCCTAAGATCTCATGAGAAGCTACGCTTCGAGAAGCTCACTCTAGAGCAAGAACATGAGTTTCTAAAAGCAATCAATGACGATCTTCGAAAGAAGAGTTCTTCATATCTTGCCAAACGACTTCTCTTGTCTAATTCTTGCCACCCATTAAGACTAAGCATGACAAGCATAAGAAAATTCTTCCTCTAGCAGTAACAATAACCATGCTAAATCCAATGTTGTTGCTTCTAGTAGCTCTCTTGATTCCACTAATGTTTCAAGCCAAGTTACACTTGAGCAAGAGAATAGTTTATTGAAAGGGATCATAGAGAAAGGTGTCTACAAGAGCCTGCCGAAGCAAGAACTTTGAGGAAATTGTTCGCAAGCAAGGAAGGCACGGAAGAATCAAGGAATTGGTTTTGAGCGAAAGTTCAACGCCGGCGCTGAGGAAGAAGGTCAATATCCTACTCCACAGTTTGTTCCTCAAAAGGAGAAGTATGATCCTACTTCTTCCAATGTGGAACAAGCTCAAGATGACCTTCCACCACAAGACCACAAGCTAAAAGGCAAGGACAAGCTTCAAGAGGAGATTGATGCATTTGTTGAAGCACCCAAGCCATGGTCAAGTGGGTTCCCAAGGAACGCCAAGTTCTAATTCCAAGCTCAACTACAACCCCAAGGATTCCCATCAAGATGATGTGGATCCCAAGAAGAAGAACTAGAAAGTTCTTGAGGGTGACTCCGCCAACATACTTCACTCACATTCATTTTGGCAAAAACTTGTGCAATCAACTTCCACATTGTGCACTAGTTCATGGAGTCACAAACCCTCTTGTTGGTAAGTCAAGGGACAAGGTAATCATTGCTTTCATGGACATCATCTATTGTGAACTTCAATCTATGTCCATGGATATCCTTGTTTGTTCCTTGTGGTACTAACCCATGTAGGTATTGAAAGTGCCCGAATCCAAAGGATAGCTCCCAACTCTTGATGATATCCATCAACATTGAGCATCCACATCTTCAACATCTACATGAAGTCTTCTACGACAACCCAAGGTTAGTTTGACCCTTTAAAAGGGGTTCTCACATCTAGGGGGAGCTTTGCTCTAAATTTTTTTTTGAGCTAAAGCATCTTCAAATGATGTGAACACATCAATGCTTTATGTAAAAGTGGTAACCCCACTTGTGCTTAAACGATGAGTATGACCTATGATCAAATGTTCTCATTTGGCTCCTAAGTCAATATACTCATATAAAGATGACCTAGTCATCGACAAATTGTGTGTTAGTTGCTAGAGTTTTGGTTGTGCATGTTTGACACATATTTCATTTGCTATCTTATTGTGTGAGCATGTTGGATGCATGATTTTATCCATTCGAGGACATCCATTTGTTGTTTTGGTCGCTTTGATTTTTCTGACCAAATGGATGGACAAGAATGCCTAAGTACCCCCTAGCTATCTATGCTTTTGTCTCAAATTCTATTCATGCTTACATCACAAATTTTGAACAAGTCTTTTTCTGACCCTCCGGTGAGGAGCACTGAGCCACCGATCCGCCAAGGGCTAATTTCCAAAACCTTCTAATTGATTTCGGCAGACCAACTCTCTCAAACTCGGTCGAACCGAAAGCATTTGACTGATCTAGGTTTTCATCTCGGTGAAACCGAAGTTGTGATTTTCGGCGGATCGGTGCATAATCGCTTAGCAGTTATCCATCTCGTGCCACCGAGTTTACAACTCGGTCCCACCGACAATGAAGGGGTATGTATTCCAAGGCCGCGCGCATTGATTCCTCCTTCAAACGCCGCCCCCACACCCTTTGCCGCCCGCCTTGGTCTCCAGACGTCGCCGTTGCCGCCAGCGCCGCCGCAGTCTCGCCGCCAACGGCCATCTCCTCCGAGCCGTTGCCGCCGAGAAAAACTCCACCAAGTTAGGGTGAGTTTTGATCCCACTCGTGCTCCCATCTCCGATTCAATGCACGCTTGGATTGCTAGTACTTCTGCCACGATTGAAATCCTCCTGCATACCCGATTGGTTCGTTTGAACTAGATTCGAGTAAAAGTTTTAGGTTAGGTTTCGCTGAACACATCTCGGTGAGACCGATTTAATATTTTCAGATGACCGATTTGGCCTATGGCTATTGCACTGCACCCTTCGTCCAACCGAAGTTGTGCAAAATCGTGACCGAAATGAAGATTCTGTGAAACCCTAGTGTTTTCGGTAGATCAAACCCACTTCGGTCAAACCAAAGTGGTGCCAAGCTCCGTTTAACACTTCGGATTCACGAACCTTAAACTCGGTTCGACCGAAATGTCTTCTGAAAACTTAATACTAGAATTTGAACTCATTTTTTTGCAAAAACTTCTGCATTTTGTGATGACTTCTTCTGCCTACACCTTATCTATTCACGTGTTGTCAGCCATGTCGATGCCGTGATAGTGAGAACAGGTCGAGACACCCATTGGTGATATTCCGAGGCAGGCACTAGTCCTGATCCTAGTAGCTCATCGATGATGGTGAGAGGAGTACACCAAGTGGCATGCCTCCTGCAGCCACCAGAGCTAGAAAGAAGAGGAATTCAGATGATGAGGATTTAGATTTTGTCACGAGGAAGAGGTGACCTCAAAGCCTAAAGGAAGGTTGTTGCCAAAGAGCAACAAGATCAACAATCTAAGAAGGGCACCAGCAAAGTCAAGCAGTCAACGTTGCTAAGAAGCTGAATTTGGGAGAGGCAACTGCAAGCAAAGTGAAGAAAACCACCAAGAGAAAGAGGATAGTGCATGATGCAGAAGAGAGGATGAGGATGAGGAAGCACCCCAGCCTCCTCCTCGAAGCGAAGCTCATGGGTGATGCCAAGGCTGGAGCCACATCAAAGCCCAAGAAATTGCTCCATAAGGCAGCTCCAGAAAGCCCACGCCAAGCCCAAGAGGACCGCCGAAACATTCCAGCATTCTGAAAAGAACAAGGATGATGTGCCACCACTGAGTCAGACGATGAAGGACCAGTTTTGCTGAAACTTCGCCCAAAACTGCCACTCCATAATGATGCTCATCCTCAAGCCGAGGATATGAAGGCAAGGAAAGATAAAGGTCTCAGCTATGGAGACAAATGACCCATATGTCAGAGGAGAAGAACTGCTGAGATCCCAGATTTCACACCGAGAGCAGCATGACTTTATGAGACCGTGGATGGACAAGAAGCCCATAGTCGCAGACACCCGATATGTTGACTGGAAGTACATTGACAGCGAAGAGCATAGAGATTTCTTTCCACATCGCATGAAAGTTTCACCGCATGTGGAGTTGCAGATTTTGTACAACTCTTATCATTTTCTTTGGTTACATCATTGCCTTCCCATGTTATTGGTTCATGAATACAAGGGAAGGGAGAGGAGTAGCCATAATGAACTTTGTGGATCTTTGTGATATGAGTAGTGAAAGTGCAACTAATCCCCGGGTGGTTTTGGTAATTAATAACAACATATATATCATTGAACTAATAGTTACTTGAGAATCATTTCAGAGAGTTCAGTGATATGGGTATGGCAAGGATGAAGAAGTGGACCCCTCAAAATGCTAAGGCAAGCATTGGCAAAAGCTCAAGACTCCATTTTTGGTTTAGTGATCCAAGATCACATTGAGTCCATAGGAAAAGCCAATACTATTAAAAGGGGATGAGGTTATGATGATGATCTGGTTGCTCAAGTGCTTAGTGATACATCTCCTAAACTATCAGCAACTTTCACTACCATATACACTCATAAGTAGTCTCGGTCCCACCGATATTCCAAACTCAGTCACACCGAGATGAACCACCTCAGCCATAAGCCAAACCCTAGTAAACTCGGATTTTCCGATTCTGAACTCGGTCTCACCGAAACATGAGTTGCCAAGGTTCTGTAACCTTCTGTCATCAAATCGGTGTCACCGAGATGATGAAGTCGGTCCCACCGAAACTGGCATGCTCTTGTCATTGCACGAATCGGACTAACTGAGATTGTATATTCGGTTCCACCGAAAATCCCAACGTTCACATTATTTGAACTATCGGTCTCACCGAGTTGTCAACTTTGGTCCCACCGAGATTGCTCAAATGTGTGTAACGGTTGGATTTTGTGTGGAGGCTATTTATACCCCTCCACCCCCTCTTCATTCGTGGAGAGAGCCATCGAAAGAACTACCACTCCTACCTTACATTTCGAGAAGAGAACTACCTACCCTTGTGTTGAGATCAAGTTGCTCCACTCCCACCATATGAAGCTTGATCTCTAGCCTTCCCAAGTTGCTTTCCACTCAATCCTTTCTTCCACCACAGCCAAATCAGTGAGGAGAGTTGAGTGTTGGGGAGATTATCATTTGAAGCACAAGAGCAACGAGTTCATCATCATCAACAACATCTATTACCTTTTGGAGGTGGTGCCTCCTAGATTGGTTAGGTGTCGCTTGGGAGCCTCCGTCATCGAGATGTGGAGTTGAACCAAGAAGTTTGTAAGGGCAAGGAGATCGCCTACTTCGTGAAGATCTACCCCGAGTAAGGCTAGCCCTCCGTGGGCGTGAGCCATGATGGAATAGACAAGGTTGCTTCTTCGTGGACCCTTCGTGGGTGGAGCCCTCCGTGGACTCGCAAGCCGTTACCCTCCGTGGGTTGAAGTCTCCATCAACGTGGAAGTACGATAGCACCACCTATCGGAACCACGAGAAAAATCACCGCGTCTCAAAATTGCGTTTGCTCTTCTCCACCTCTCTTTACTACATGTGCAATTTACTTTCCGCTGCCTATACTCTAGAATTGCATGTGTAGGGTGATGCTTGACTTGATCATAATTGTGAATCTGCCAAAAACTGTTCTTTGTCAAAAGGCAGAATTTTTATATTGAGAAGTAGTCTAATCACCCCCCCTCTAGACATACTTTCGATCCTACAAATGGTATCAGAGCTTTGGTCTCCATTGTATTGGTTTCCATTGCATTGGACTCCATAAGCTTGGTTTCACAACCTAGGAGAGTATGGCGTCTAGTGAGGGTAATTTTCGTAGAGGTCCTTACTTTGATGGTACAAATTTTGCTAGTTGGAAGCATAAAATGAAAATGCATATTCTTGGTCATAACCCAGCCGCATGGGGCATTATTTGTGTTGGTATGCAAGGTGAATTCTTGAGGAAGGAAAAGTTCGGATCGCGGCTTACACCGGAAGAATTGCGGATGTTGCAAAACAATGCTCAAGCTTGTGACATTCTCTTCAATGCCTTGTGTCCCGAGGAGTTCAACAAAATCAGCCGTCTTGAGAATGCAAAAGAGATTTGGGATACTTTGGTTGAAATGCACGAAGGTACCGAGTCCGTGAAGGAATCAAAGCTAGATATTCTTCAAGGTCAACTTGACAAGTTCAAGATGAAGGATGGTGAAGGAGTCGCTGAAATGTACTCTAGGCTTGCTCTCATCACAAATGAGATTGCCGGCTTAGGAAGCGAAGAAATGACCGACCGATTCATCATCAAGAAGATTCTCGAGCTTTGGATGGAAAGTATGACACCGTGTGCACTTTGATCCAAATGATGCCAAACTACAAGACTCTCAAGCCAACCAAGTCATTGGAAGAATTGTTGCTCATGAGATGACACTTAAGGATAAGGAAGAGCTTCACAACAAGTCAAGTGGTGCTTACAAAGCTACAAGTGATGCTCCCACAACCTCAAGTGACAAGTTAGTTTCAATGAAGAGATAAGGCTAATGGTCAAGAACTTCAACAAATTCTACAAGAATAGAGACAAAGAGAGAAGCTCAAAGTCTAGATCATATGATGAAAAGAGATCTTCTAGTCGTGATCGAATCTGCTACAATTGTGGAAGACCGGACACTACTCAAATGAGTGTACGGCTCCCCACAAGAGAAGAGAAGAATCTCCAAGAAGAAGAAGCTCAAGAGATGAGTCACCTCGGAAAGAGAGAAGGAGCAGAGATGATCGTTATGAGCGAAGACCCTCTCGGAGAAGCAAGGATTCGGAGAGGAAAGACAAGTCATCAAGGAGCTACACAGAAGAAAACATCAAGCTCATGTAGGTGAATGGGTCTCCGGCTCCGACTCCGACAATCAATCCGAAGGAAGCTATCACTCCGACTCCGACTACAGCCAAGATGAAGGTGTTGCTGGTCTTGCTCTCGTATCCTCCAACTCCAACTCCTCGACTTATTTGATTCACCAAATGAGGGAATTGGAAGATGCTTCATGGCTAAAGGCCCCAAGGTATCACACCCTAAATTCATTGACTTGATAGTGATGAGGATGACTTGCTTGGTGAAGATGAACTCTTGCATGATAAATCCAAAGGAGCCTAGTAACGATGAACATGCTAGTAGTCTTTATAGTCGAGAAGAGTCGAATGACAATGCTATGAAGGAGATTGAGCGCCTAACTAAAGAACTAAACACTCTTAAGTTAGCTCATGAAACAACTCAAGAAGATCATAGAGAGCTCCTAAGATCTCATGAGAAGCTACGCTCGAGAAGCTCACTCTAGAGCAAGAACATGAGTTTCTAAAAGCAATCAATGACGATCTTGAAAGAAGAGTTCTTCATATCTTGCCAAACGACTTCTCTTGTCTAATTTCTTGCCACCCATTAAGACTAAGCATGACAAGCATAAGAAAAATTCTTCCTCTAGCAGTAACAATAACCATGCTAAATCCAATGTTGTTGCTTCTAGTAGCTCTCTTGATTCCACTAACAATGTTTCAAGCCAAGTTACACTTGAGCAAGAGAATAGTTTATTGAAAGGGATCATAGAGAAAGGTGTCTACAAGAGCCTTGCGGAAGCAAGAACTTTGAGGAAATTGTTACGCAAGCAAGGAAGGCACGGAAGAATCAAGGAATTGGTTTTGAGCGAAAGTTCAACGCCGAAGGCGTTGAGTGGGAAGAAGGTCAATATCCTACTCCACAGTTTGTTCCTCAAAAGGAGAAGTATGATCCTACTTCTTCCAATGTGGAACAAGCTCAAGATGACCTTCCACCACAAGACCACAAGCTAAAAGGCAAGGACAAGCTTCAAGAGGAGATTGATGCATTTGTTGAAGCACCTCAAGCCATGGTCAAGTGGGTTCCCAAGGAAGCGTCAAGTTCTAATTCGTCAAGCTCAACTACAACCCCAAGGATTCCCATCAAGATGATGTGGATCCCAAGAAGAAGAACTAGAAAGTTCTTGAGGGTGACTCCGCCAACATACTTCACTCACATTCATTTTGGCAAAACTTGTGCAATCAACTTCCACATTGTGCACTAGTTCATGGAGTCACAAACCCTCTTGTTGGTAAGTCAAGGGACAAGGTAATCATTGCTTTCATGGACATCATCTATTGTGAACTTCAATCTATGTCCATGGATATCCTTGTTTGTTCCTTGTGGTACTAACCCATGTAGGTATTGAAAGTGCCCGAATCCAAAGGATAGCTCCCAACTCTTGATGATATCCATCAACATTGAGCATCCACATCTTCAACATCTACATGAAGTCTTCTCGACAACCCAAGGTTAGTTTGACCCTTTAAAAGGGTTCTCACATCTAGGGGAGCTTTGCTCTAAATTTTTTGAGCTAAAGCATCTTCAAATGATGTGAACACATCAATGCTTTATGTAAAAGTGGTAACCCCACTTGTGCTTAAGCGATGAGTATGACCTATGATCAAATGTTCTCATTTGGCTCCTAAGTCAATATACTCATATAAAGATGACCTAGTCATCGACAAATTGTGTGTTAGTTGCTAGAGTTTTGGTTGTGCATGTTTGACACATATTTCATTTGCTATCTTATTGTGTGAGCATGTTGGATGCATGATTTTATCCATTCGAGGACATCCATTTGTTGTTTTGGTCGTTTTGATTTTTCTCGACCAAATGGATGGACAAGAATGCCTAAATACCTCCCTAGCTATCTATGCTTTCTTGTCTCAAATTCTATTCATGCTTACATCACAAATTTTGAACAAGTCTTTTTCGGACCCTCCGGGTGAGGAGCACTCGGAGCCACCGATCCGCCAAGGGCTAATTTCCAAAACCTTCTAATTGATTTCGGTCAGACCAACTCTCTCAAACTCGGTCGAACCGAAAGCATTTGGACTGATCTAGGTTTTCATCTCGGTGAAACCGAGTTGTGATTTTCGGCGTGACCGAAGTGCATAACTGCCTAGCAGTTATCCATCTCGGTGCCACCGAGTTTTACAACTCGGTCCCACCGACAGCGAAGGGGTATATGTATTCCAAGGGCCGCGCGCATTGATTCCTCCTTCAAACGTTTCGCCCCCACACCCCTTGCTGCCGTCGCCTTGGTCTCCGGATCGTCGCCGTCGTCGCCTGTGCGCCCTCGCCGCAGGTCTCCGTCGCCGTCAACGGCCATCTCCTCCGAGCCGTTGCCGCCGTAGAAAAACTCCACCAAGTTAGGGTGAGTTTTGATCCCACTCGTGCTCCCATCTCCGATTCAATGCACGTTTGGATTGCCTAGTATCTTGCCACGATTGAAATCCTCCTGTACACCAGATTGGTTCGTTTGAACTAGATTCGAGTAAAAGTTTTAGGGTTAGGTTTCCGCGGAACACATCTCGGTGAGACCGATTTAATATTTTCGGTATGACCGATTTGGCCTATGGCCATTGCACTGCACCCTTCGGTCCAACCGAGTTGTGCAAAATCGGTGTGACCGAAATGAAGATTCTGTGAAACCCTAGTGTTTTCGGCAGATCGAAACCCACTTCGTCAAACCGAAAGTGGTGTGCCAAGCTCTGTTTAACACTTGGATTCACGAACCTTAAACTCGGTCCGACCAAATGTCTTCTGTGAAAACTTAATACTAGAATTTGAACTCATTTTTTGCAAAAACTTCTGCATTTTGTGATGACTCTTCTTCTCTGCCTACACCTTATCTATTCACGGGTTGTCAGCCATGTCGGATGCCGTGGCAGTGAGAACAGGTCGAGACACCCATTGCGAGACATTCGAGAGGCAGGCACTAGTCCCGATCCTAGTAGCTCATCTGATGATGGTGAGAGGAGTACACCAAGTGGCATGCCTCCTGCAGCCACCAGAGCTAGAAAGAAGAGGAATTCAGATGATGAGGATTTAGATTTTGTTGTTGAGGAAGAGGTGACCTCAAAGCCTAAAAGGAAGGTTGTTGCCAAAGAGCAACAAGATCAACAATCTAAGAAGGGCACCAGCAAAGTCAAGCAGTCAACTGTTGCTAAGAAGCTGAATTTGGGAGAGGCAACTGCAAGCAAAGTGAAGAAAACCACCAAGAGAAAGAGGATAGTGCATGATGCAGCAGTAGAGGATGAGGATGAGGAAGCACCCCAGCCTCCTCCTCGAAGCGTAAGCTCATGGGTGATGCCATTAAGGCCGGAGCCACATCAAAGCCCAAGAAATCTGCTCCAGCTAAGGCAGCTCCAGCAAAGCCTGCTGCCAAGCCCAAGAAGACCGTCAGAAACATTCCAGCGTCTGAAAAGAACAAGGATGATGTGCCACCAGCTGAGTCAGACGATGAAGGACCAGTTTTGCTGAAACTTCGTCCAAAACTGCCACTCCATAATGATGCTCATCCTCAAGCTGAGGATATGAAGGCAAGGAAAGATAAAGGTCTCAGGCTATGGAGACAAACTGACCCATATGCCGTGAGGAGAAGAACTGCTGTAGATCCCAGATTTCACACCAGAGAGCAGCATGACTTCTATGAGACCGTGCAGATGGACAAGAAGCCCATAGTCGCAGACACCCGATATGTTGACTGGAAGTACATTGACAGCGAAGAGCACAGAGATTTCTTTCCACACGTGCATGAAAGTTTCACTGCATGTGGAGTTGCAGATTTTGTAGGTCAAAAATTGACCAGTTGGAGCGATGAGATGATAATGCAATTTTATGCCACACTCACTTCTACCACGATGGAAAGATTATGTGGATGATGAAGGTCAAAGGTTTTCTTCTTCTGTTGAAGAATGGGCAGAAATTCTGAATGCTCCAAAGGCAACGAGAAGATGATATTGATGTATATGGGATTCCAAAGAAGAATCATGAATCCATGAAAACATGTACAAAGAGATTCCAGCAGAGGATTTGGGAATCTGGAAGCTCGGCTCGATCTACTATCTCGAGCAGGCTTACCTACCACTAATACCATTTTGAGGCATACCTTGATGCCCAAATCTGGAGATGATCGCATGATCGAGGATACTCTATCAACATGCTGCACATACTTGATGAGAGAGCACCTTTCAAGGTGATGGACTTGATGGTAGAGACCATTAAGAGGACTGCGGTGACCACAAAAGGTCGTGTGGATTTGCCCATGATTCAGATGCTTATCAATGCCAAGTTTGGCACGGGCACATTCTTGTTGGATAGAGAACATTTACCGTTGTAGCCAGAGCATGAAGACAATGTTGTTGTGATGGATGAGGAGGATCCGACATCTGTTGAAGGTCAAGCCAAGATCGCAGCTACTAAGAAAGCCAAAGCTGACAAGGAAGCAGCGGCAGCAGCAGCTAAACCAAAGAGTTTCGGAGAGAAAATTCTTGAAGCTACTCAAAGGATTGAACAACGCTGGCCAGCATTATACAGTCTCGGAGAGCTTAGAGAGGATTGTTGACGAGAAGATCTACGCTCCGGGCGTGAAGTCGATCAAGTACAAGTGACCGCCAACAAGCTCGAGGCGGACATTGAGGAAGCAAAGCGGAGAATGCAGAGCTTATCGTGAGTTGCAGGATGACTTAGTCCAGATTCTCATCGACAGATCGCTCCGGTTCCCAAAGGATCCCGATCAGCTGCTATTCGATGGTGACACGGGACTACAGCTTCAAAGACCTCCACAGTTCCAGCGATTGCTCCTACTCCAGCTCCAGCTCCAGTGTCCACTCCTCCAGCCTGAGACATCAGCTGAAGTCTTCGCCGATGTTTGTCATATCCACTCCGACATCAACCTGCACGGAGCCGCCAGCAGAGTCCACAGTGACGCTTAGCTCTATGCTTTTTCGAACTTTTGGTAACTTGTTGCCAAAGGGGAAAATGTATAGATCATAGGGCTTCGAGAGAGAGTGCTGTTGTCTTTGCGCTTTTGCTCTTTCGTTCTTTTGCGGTTTCCTTGAGATACTTTTGGTTTTCGAGACATTCAGTGTGTTTGATACTCCGTTTGATTCTACCTTAATGAGTGCTCGGTCGTACTATGCTTTAATGTGTGCTTAATGCTTATCATATGCCATTCCTATCTCGTATGACCATTTACTCATGTCTTGGTGATTGGGTGCATGCTGTTCATTCTTATCCTTTTGTGCGCTCCACCAAGATGTATGTGACATGGAAGAGTGACCCATGATCCTAATCGATTGTGCATTTGCATTCAAACGCAAATCTTAAATAATGCACAAATTTAGGAGGAGCTCTTACTTATCACATACTTCTCAAAGCGACGATATTATTCATTGATTATATTCTTTGTCGAAGCTTTGATCTATATGTTGTCATCAATTACCAAAAAGGGGGAGATTGAAAGTGCAACTAATCCCCGGGTGGTTTTGGTAATTAATAACAAACATATATATCATTGAACTAATAGTTACTTGAGAATCATTTCAGAGAGTTCAGTGATATGGGTATGGCAAGGACTGAAGAAGTGGACCCCTCAAAATGCTAAGGCAAGCATTGGCAAAAGCTCAAGACTCCATTTTTGGTTTAGTGATCCAAGATCACATTGAGTCCATAGGAAAAGCCAATACTATTAAAAGGGGATGAGGTTATGATGATGATCTGGTTGCTCAAGTGCTTAGTGATACATCTCCTAAACTATCAGCAACTTTCACTGCCATATACACTCATAAGTAGTCTCGGTCCCACCGATATTCCAAACTCAGTCACACCAAGATGAACCACCTCAGCCATAAGCCAAACCCTAGTAAACTCGGATTTTCCGATTCTGAACTCGGTCTCACCGAAACATGAGTTGCCAAGGTTCTGTAACCTTCTGTCATCAAATCGGTGTCACCAAGATGATGAAGTCGGTCCCACCGAAACTGGCATGCTCTTGTCATTGCACGAATCGGACTAACCGAGATTGTATATTCGGTCCCACCGAAAATCCCAACGTTCACATTATTTGAACTATCGGTCTCACCGAGTTGTCAACTTCGGTCCCACCGAGATTGCTCAAATGTGTGTAACGGTTGGATTTTGTGTGGAGGCTATTTATACCCCTCCACCCCCTCTTCATTCATGGAGAGAGCCATCAGAAAGAACTACCACTCCTACCTTACATTTCTGAGAAGAGAACTACCTACCCTTGTGTTGAGATCAAGTTGCTCCACTCCCACCATATGAAGCTTGATCTCTAGCCTTCCCAAGTTGCTTTCCACTCAATCCTTTCTTCCACCACAGCTAAATCAGTGAGGAGAGTTGAGTGTTGGGGAGATTATCATTTGAAGCACAAGAGCAAGGAGTTCATCATCATCTACAACATCTATTACCTTTTGGAGGGTGGTGCCTCCTAGATTGGTTAGGTGTCGCTTGGGAGCCTCCGTCGTCGAGATGTGGAGTTGAACCAAGAAGTTTGTAAGGGCAAGGAGATCGCCTACTTCGTGAAGATCTACCTCGAGTAAGGCTAGCCCTCCGTGGGCGTAGGCCATGATGGAATAGACAAGGTTGCTTCTTCGTGGACCCTTCGTGGGTGGAGCCCTCCGTGGACTCGCGCAGCCGTTACCCTCCGTGGGTTGAAGTCTCCATCAACGTGGAAGTACGATAACACCACCTATCGGAACCACGAGAAAAATCACCGCGTCTCCAAAATTGCGTTTGCTCTTCTCCACCTCTCTTTACTACATGTGCAATTTACTTTCCGCTACCTATACTCTAGAATTGCATGTGTAGGGTGATGCTTGACTTGATCATAATTGTGAATCTGCCAAAAACTGTTCTTTGTCAAAAGGCAGAATTTGTATATTGACAAGTAGTCTAATCACCCCCCCTCTAGACATACTTTCGATCCTACAAGTAGCCTTCTCCCAATACACTTCTCATCTTTCCATGGATAAAAGGAAACATATTTTTGTCTTTCCAGAGCATGTGGCCATTGGACTTGCTCTTATATCAAACATCAATGTGGGTGCTGGTAGGGCATACACGATAACACAAACCCACCAATTATATAATGCTTCTAAAAGGGAATGATGAACAAATACTAAAAAAAAATCCAAGCTTGTCAACTAAGCAATTAAATGATAATAATTAACCTTGGGAGTGTCAGGCACTCCATTTATTTTTCTTCATCAGATCACATCATCCATATATAAACAAAGCAAACTTCAAAGGTTTTTAAGAGTACATACGGCTTGCTGGATAAACATCATAAAATTTTGTGAAACCATTCATTGATAGACCTGGAAGACATCTCATGCTCCCACTTCATAATTTTGTAGTCAATATTGTACCCTGTTTTCGTGAAGAGCTCATGCCGGTCATACTTTATTCCGTCAACAGCTCTCATATTTGGAAGCATAATTAGCATGTACGCGAGAAAGAAGCACAATCATTATATCAATATACATACACAAACAGAATTATTATGTAGTACATCAAAAAGGAAATGATACAATTAAAGATGATTGAAATTACAAGCTTGTCACTGAAGCTATTACATGACAATATCCTTGCAAACATAAGGAACTCCCTTTATTTTTCTTCATCGGAGCACACCATCCATACATAAACAAAGCACACAGCAAGGGTACTGAAGAGTACGCCTTTTAGGTAAACTTCTGCAAAACACTTCACTTGTAGACCTCGATGAAACCTTGTGCACCCAGTTTCTTGATAATTTTGTAGTCGGTGAAGCCAACTTTCATGAAGAGGTCACGCCAGTCATTTTCGCTACATTGACGGCCTCTCATGAACACAAGAACAAGCTTGTCCATGAGAGTCTGTGCCTCAAACAAGACAGGTCCCAATGATCGTTCGACCACAATATCAATGACAATCACCTTCCCTCCCACCTCACGGGAAGGAATGACATTCTTACACTGGGTAAGAATATTCACACAATCGTCGTCACTCCAGTGGTGCAGCACAAGCTACGTCCAAAGAAAGGAACACACTCATTATACTAATATACATACACAAACATGCATATTATTTAAAACCCCAGAAAGGAAATGAGACAACTTAAAGATGATAGATATTACAAGCTTTTCACTTAAGCTGTTACATGTTAATATCCTTGCAAACATAAGGAACTCCCTTTATTTTTCTTCATTGGAGCACACCATCCATACATAAGCAAAGCACACTGCAAGGGTACTTCAGACTTCAGAGTACGCCTTTTGGATAAACTTTTGAGAAACGCTTCACTTGTAGACCTCGATGACACCTCGTGCACTGAGTTGCTTGATAATTTTGTAGTCAGTGAACCCTGCTTTCATGAAGAGCTCACACCAGTCGGGGGGTTCTCTCTCTCCCTCTCCCCCGATGGCGTTGGAGCACTGCCGGGGCAACCATCGCATCGGCGATCTACATCAACAACTTTGCTGATGTCATCACCAACTCTCTCCCCCTCAATGGAGCGGTGTGACCTCTCTCTACCCACTGTAATCTCTACTTGAATATGGTGCTTGATGCTACATATTATTATCCAATGATGTGTTGCACTTCTATGATGTTTGAGTAGATCCCTTTTGTCATATGGGTTGATTGGTGATCGTGATTGGTTTGAGTTGCATGTTTTATTTTGGTGTTGTCCAATGGTTCCCTCTGTATCACACAAGTGTGTGGGAATCCTGTTGTAGGGTGTATGTTCATGATTTGCTTCATGTCAGGGTTGTGTGAGCAACAGAAACACAAATTTGTGTAAGTGGGTTGTTACATATGAGGTTAAAGGGAACTTTACACTTAATGTTGTGGTTGGTTTTACCTTAGTGATCTTTAGAACTTGCGGATGCTTGCTAGGGTTTCATTCATAAGTGCATGTTATCCAAGAACATAAATTATGTTAGCTTATGCCTCTCTCCATATAAAACTATAATAATGATTGTCAGTCTAGTTATCAATTACCTACGGATAAATCCTTCTCATTGTTCTCCAAAAGCTCTCTACTAAAACAATTAACTTTTATTATCTTGCAAAATACTTCTTGTTTTATTCTTGCAAACTAGTTTTATAATTGTTCTAGGTAAAGCAAAGGTTAATGTGCGTAGAGTTGTATCGATAGTTGATAGAATTTGAAAAGAATAGAAATCCTACCTTTAGCTCCTTTTGGGGTTCGACACTCTTATTAATCGAAAATGCTCCAAACCACCTCCTATACTTGTGGGTTATCACTCCGCATGACTTGTGAATCTAATATAAATGTTCATATAGAATCTATTAATATGTGAATCAAATCTAAAGTTCATCAAGAATCTATAAATATGTGAATTTAATACAAATGTTCATCTAGAATCTATAAATATGGGAATCTAATACCCCGCAAGAAAATGTGTATCTAATAGACATATATGTAAAACCTAGTTTTCATCTGTAACAAGTTTTGGCTACCTACAAACTGAGAGTTTTCGCTACCTATACATTAAGACTGCTATAGAACACAGAGGAGGGAGGGAAGTGGTCGGGGTGGATGAGGAGTTGGGTGGCGGTGGTGTGAGCCCCCCACTGTTCAAGGAGGAGGCCATGGCACAAAGGCGAGCGGAGGACGGCCACAACAGAGGAGGACAGACACAACGGCAAGGGGGTTCAACGAAGGAAGGCTGTGTCGGCGAGGGGATGACAACGCGACCCGATTGTGGGGGGGTGGGATTTGCATTTCTTGGTTTCATTTTCATGTCGAGAGTTGGTTTTTTTTGTGGAGGAGGGAAATGAAATTGATGCCCATGTAGGACATAGCAGGGGCAGGCACAACCAAAAGCCCGACACATGGCTGCGAGGGAAAGTAGCGGCGGGCCCTACGTAACACCCGCCACAACTAAGTCCTACATGAACAACAACACACATAACTCATTTTTTAAATCATTTTAATCTCAAATTTTGTCTATAATTGCACTAGTAGAAAACAGGGCTTACGTTCGGGCTAGATAAGCCCATTAGTCCCGGTTCAGATCCTGAACAGGACCCATAAACCCATTAGTCCCGGTTCGTGAGGCAGAACTCTTAGGGCCTCATGGGGCATTGGTCCCGGTTAAATGCAGCCTCTTTGGTCCCGGTTGATGGGATGAACCGGGACCAATGGGCCTCGCTCCTGGCCCACCACCATTGGTCACGGTTGGTGGCTTCAACTGGGTCCAAAGGCTGACCTTTAATCCCGGTTCATGCCACGAACCGGGACCAATGAGATGCCTAAATAAGTAGGAACAAAATAAAATAAATAAGTAGAAACAAAAAAAACTTTAATAAATAAGTAGAAACAAAATAAACTTTAATAAAGTAAAATAAATAAACTTTAATAAAATAAATAAAAATAGCAACAGTAAGTAGAAACAAAATAAAATAAATAAAGCAAAAAAAAGAATTTTCATAAAATAAGTAAAAAAGCAAAAATAAAATAAAATAAATAAGTAGAAACAAAATAAACTTTAATAAATAAGTAGAAACAAAATAAACATTAATAAAGTAAAATAAATAATCTTCAATAAAATAAATAAAAATAGCAACGATAAGTAGAAACAAAATAAAATAAATAAAGCAAAAATAAAATTTTCATAAAATAAATAAAAAAAGAAAAAAGAAAGAAAATAAATATGTAGAAACAAAATAAACTTTAATAAATAAGTAGAAACAAACTAAACTGTAATAATGTAAAATAAATAAACTTTAATAAAATAAATAAAAATAGCAACGATAAGTAGAAACAAAATAAAATAAATAAAGCCAAAAAAAGAATTTTCATAAAATAAATAATAAAGCAAAAAAGAAAAGAAAATAAATAAGTGGAAACAAAATAAACTTTAATAAATAAGTAGAAACAAAATAAACTTTAATAAAGTAAAATAAATAAACTTTAATAAAATAAATAAAATAGCAACAGTAAGTAGAAAAAATAAAATAAATAAAGCAAAAAAGTGCCACCTACTAGGCCACCACGGCGTGAATACAACTAGAAACCCAATCATTGGCCAGGATTCAGGCCCGCAGCAGGCCCAGTAGGCCCACATGCACACACTTACAGGTTAGGCCCGAAAACCTGTAGTTGAGAGGAGCTCGAGAGGGTGGGCGCAGTAGCGCTCATAAACCACTCTCGAGCTCTCTCAACTAGCGACGTGAGACTAAACTTTGGCCGCGACGCGGGCATCACAGGGCCTTTGGCCCTGGTTGGTGGCACCAACCGGGACTAAAGTGGGGCATTGGTCCCGGTTGTGCCACGAACTGGTACCAATGCCCCCCCTTTAGTCCCGGTTGGTGCCACCAACCGGGACCAAAGGCCTTTGCTTCCCGCCTTTGAGCTGCTGAAAAGAGACCTTTGGTCCCGGTCGGTGGCACCAACCGGGACTAAAGGGGGTCATTAGTCCCAGTTGGTGCCACCAACCAGGACCAATGGCTATGCTATATAAGGCAACACTTAGCATTTTTCAGATTTCATCTGTCAGTTGCCCCCGACGACTCCGCCAGGCTACCCGATCGAGATCGCCGTCGACGTCCCCCGCCGCCCCCACCGTCGCCATCGCCGTGCCGCGCGTCGCTGGCCCTATGACTCGCCGTTAGCCGCACCGTCACCGTCCCGACGCGTCGCCGTCACCTCCTACGCCGCTAACGCCGTCGCCGCCGCCACGCCAGCGCCGTCACCACCCTCGCCGCCTCGCGCCATCGCCGCCGCGCCCAGCGCCATCGCCGCCGCGCCCCGCACCATCACCACCCTGCGCCGTCGCCGTCACCTCCCTACGCCTTCCCGACATCGTCGCCACCCCATGTCGCCCCGATGCCGCCGCCGCCCCAACGCCATCACCACCCCGCGCCACCGCCGCCCCGACGCCGCACCGCCCCATGGTCCGGCGGCTTCCGATGTTTTTTTTCATATATGTACATATGTTGTTTTTTTCATATGATGTTCTTTGTGCATATGATGTTTTTTTTCATATAATTTTTGTATATATGTATTAATTTTTTTATTTAGGTTGTTAATTAGTAGATATCGGTTTTAGGTTAGTGAATTTTAGGTTAGTGTAGAGGAAAAAGTAAAATAAAGAAAAGGAAGAAAATAGGAAGAAGGAAGAAGGAAGAAGAAGAAAAAGAAGGAGTGGAAAAAGGAAAATAAGAAGAGGAAGAATGAGAAGGGAAAGGAGAAGAAGAGGAGAGGAAGAAGAGGAGAAGAAATAAATAAGAAGAGAAAAAAAAGAGGAGAAGAAGAAAGGAATAGAAGAGAAGAAAAAAATAGAGTTTCTTTTTTTTCGTCTTCAACTCTATTCCTTTCTTCTTCTCCTCTTTTTTTTCTTCTTTTTTTCTTCGATCTTCTCTTCTCTCTATTCCTTTCTTCTTCTCCTCTTTTTCTTCTTCTTCTTCCTCTTCTTATTTTTTTATCGGGTATGTCGTTGTCGATATACCACCTCCCCGATAACTTCAACATGAGGGGGGGGGGTCGATGTACCCCTTCCCCAATAATTTCGACATGAGGAGGGGCGAAGGGGTCGAGGGGTCGAGGGTTCGAGGGTTCTTGGGTTCTAGGGTCGAGGGTTCGAGGGACGTCGAGGGGCCGAGGGTTTGAGGGTCGAGGGTCGTCGAGGGGCCGAGGGTTCGAGGGTCGAGGGTTGTCGAGGGGTCAAGGGTTCGAGGGTCGAGGATCACCGAGGTCAAGGGTCATCGAGGGGTCGAGGGGCGAGGATCGCCGAGGGGTCGAGAGGTTGTCTAGTGTCAACGTATGGAAGAAATCCATGGCTTCATTGAGGGAGTCCTGGATTAGGGGGTCCTCGGACAGCCAGACTATGTACTTGTGCCAGACTGTTGGACTATGAAGATACAAGATTGAAGACTTCGTCCCGTGTCCGGGTGGGACTCTCCTTTGCGTGGAAGGCAAGCTTGGCAATTCGGATATGTAGATCTCCTTCTCTGTAACCGACTCTGTGTAACCCTAGCCCCCTCCGGTGTCTATATAAACAGGAGGGTTTAGTCCGTAGCACAAGGACAAATCTAATCATAGGCTAGCTTCTAGGGTTTAGCCTCTACGATCTCGTGGTAGATCAACTCTTGTAATACTCATATCATCAAGATCAATCAAGCAGGAAGTAGGGTATTACCTCCATCGAGAGGGTCCGAACCTGGGTAAACATTGTGCCCCCCGCCTCCTGTTACCATCAGCCTTAGACGCACAATTCGGGACCCCCTACCCGAGATCCGCCGGTTTTGACACCGACATTGGTGCTTTCATTGAGAGTTCCACTGTGCCGTCACGGTAAGGCTTGATGGCTCGCCTTGTCATCAAGGACAACATCACCTCTGGGGGAGCCCTGGCCGTAGGCCAAACTCTCTGACTAGGCGGCTTCGTCATGACCGCCCGCTCGGCCGTCGCACCGACGATGACTTCTCGGGTCATCAAAAACAGCCTCCACGTCAGCTCGGAATTCACCGAGCAGATGGATCCAATGGAGCTCTCCTCCCTGAATGAGCTCTTGGATCGCATTTCCGCCTTGGGAGTCGCTATGGACTATGATCGGATCAGGCTTAAACCCGACCAAAGGGAGATTAATTGTCCGCCGGTCACCCATCAGGTAGCGGTTGTGGAGGAGCAATGCAGCGATTCTTCCTCTATTTTGAGGACGAGTTATGTCTGGATTCCCAAGCTCTCCGAGCCGGATACCCGTCTACCGGAGGACATGGCCCAAGATCTGAACCTAGAATCGGACAGCAGGTCAGAAAAATTGGGAATATCCCGGAGCCGAACTGCCAAGCTCGGAAGCTCCTCTGCCCCGGGGTCTCAGATCGGGTCAGGGTTTGGACTTAAATCTACCCACCCACCCAGATACAAGCGATCTTTCCTAGATTAGACAAGATCCCCAAGAGACAGTACATCACTTCTGGGCCAGATTCCTCCTTGTAATGAGCAAGGTCAAGGACTGTCGCGAGGAAGACGCAATCTCATTGTTTTGCAAAAATTGCACGGACAAGGGAATCATCAACGCCATAAGTCGCCGTGACATAGCACACTTTGCTGACTTGGCGGCCATAGTACAGAAGTACTGCACGATGGAAAGCGCCTGGAAAACCCAAACAAAATTCTGGGATCCTCTGTCTCTCACTAAACCCCTCGTCCGAACTACAAGGGTGCACTCCCGCAAGTCACCCGATCCAATCACAAAGAAACCAAAGCCCACTACAGGGCATGGAACCGTATTGGAGGGATGGCTCAATGGGCCATGCAAAATTCACAGCACACCGGATACCATACCAACACACAGCCTTAGAGCATGTTGGATACTCCGGCAGGTGGCCAAGAGCGGCGAGGATGTCCTCATCAATGATACCACAGAGCATCATCCTGCAGAAAATAAGAATATAGTATTGACAGTCTTCAAGACTTTTGCCTCAAATAATAGGCGCAAGGGAGCACTCCGCAGCCTCGCTGAAGTCTGCCATGTTGCTGCGATAAATCCATGGAACGACACGGCAATAACCTTCAATACCAGTGACGAACCTCAATTCCGAACAGTTCGAGCACCAGCCGCTTTGGTCCTTAGTCCAATTGTGGACGGCTTCCGGCTTACTAAAGTGCTCATGGACGACGACAGCGGATTAAACCTCATCTACGAGGAAACTCTCAAAAAATGGAAATAGACAAGAGCCGCATTGAGCAAAGCAGCACGACCTTCAGAGGAATCATCCCTAGTCAGGAGGCACGATGTGCAGGAAAAATCACACTAGATGTGGTATTCGGCACGCCGGAGAATTATAGGTCCGAAGAAATCACATTCCAAGTGGCTCCGTTCAGTAGCGGATACCACGCCTAGACCTTGCAGTGCAAGGTCAGACGACAACGTTGATCTTGCATCGCACCTCCCGAGAGCGTCATCTTGAAGTTTGTGTTACCCTAGGTGCTTTCCTCGGACGGGATTTGCATGGCATTGTGGCCAAGGTGGAGCGACATGGGATCTACCACATCAACGACAACGAGTCTTGGCAACGTGGCGTAGTGCGGGATGGACGGAGGAAGCATGATGACGGACACATGCAGAGGGGCATCGTTTGGCGTCGTGGTGGTGTACAGATGGCCGGCCTAGCAAGGATGATGCGAATTTCTTTCCTGGAGATGGGTCAGCGTTCAATGGTGGTGGCGGCTGCTAAAGCATGTGCATATGGTGTACGCTTTGGGTTTGCTGCACCGGGTATATGCTCATGTACGCCATGCGGGCATATCGGTGGTATCCCGGTTCTATATGGTGGAAGTGATGTCATTCTCCATTATCGAGTTTGTTTTGTGAGTGATGGCTTCGAGTTGTTTAGCGTATGTTCTTGTCAGACCTTTGTTGGATAATTTAATAAAGGTGATTGTGTGCGTATATTGATGCAGAGGCCGAAGGTTTCAGCCTCCTTTTCAAAAAAAAACTCATATTCATTGATTAAACTGTAGACCTATAAATACATGTGAGGCTTATAAACCTAGATGGTGGGAGTTAAGAGCATCTACAGCCGAGCGCCCCTAACCCTCCTTGTCGGTGTCAAAACCGGCGGATCTTGGGTAGGGGGTCCCGAACTATGCGTCTAGGCGGATGGTAACAGGAGACAAGGGACACGATGTTTTTACCCAGGTTCGGGCCCTCTCGATGGAGGTAAAACCCTACTCCTGCTTGATTAATATTGATGATATGGGTAGTACAAGAGTAGATCTACCACGAGATCAAGGAGGCTAAACCCTAGAAGCTAGCCTATGGTATGATTGTTGTAATGGTTGTTCCTCCTACGGTCTAAAACCCTCCAGTTTATATAGACACCGGAGAGGGCTAGGGTTACACAGAGTTGGTTACAATGGTAGTAGATCTACATATCCGTATTGCCAAGCTTGCCTTCCACGCCAAGGAAAGTCCCATCCGGACACGGGACGAAGTCTTCAATCTTGTATCTTCATAGTCTTGGAGTCCGACCGATGATGATAGTCCGGCTATCCGGACACCCCCTAGTCCAGGACTCCCTCAGTAGCCCCTGAACCAGGCTTCAATGACGACGAGTCCGGCGCACATATTGTCTTCGGCATTGCAAGGCGGGTTCTTCCTCCGAATAATTCATAGAAGATTGTGAACACCAGGATAGTGTCCGGCTCTGTAAGATAAATTCCACATACCACCGTAGAGAGAATAATATGTACACAAGTTTAATCTGCTGACGTATTTTGTGGTGTGACGTCACACCACTACCAAGCCTTTACTTGAATCGTTTTTATTATACCATCTTAGCGCGTTTAGCGAAGCGGTTTCCTTGGAACGTCTTGTCGAAGCAAAGATCGTGTTCCCCTTATTCCGGGATTCTCATCAATATGGACATGGGTAACCCAACCGAGCCCGCTGCCACGCCTCCTCTATCGAAGGTGAGTCCCAAACGGTCACGGGGACGGCTCTTGGTATTCTCCCTCTTTATAATGGGACCAAGGCTCGTTTATTTTCTTCAATCCTCAATCGAATCTGCCCCTCGCCCTGAGTTCCAACACCCAGAGCCCCAGATTCGAGCGCCTCGGACCTTCAACGATGTCCGGATCCGACCTACAGGGCCGGTGGATGCCCTCCTCCGTCACGGAAGAGGACGTGCAAAAGCTGAGAGAAGCCAGGTACCTGACCTATGAGATTTCACATAGGTTGCCCGCCAAAGGGCAAGTCATTCCTACTCCCGAGCCTGGCGAAAGCGTCGTGTTTGTGTCCCACCTCCGTCGGGGTTTAGGCTTCCCGATGGATCCTTTTGTGAGAGGGCTCATGTTTTACTATGGGTTGGAATTCCACGACTTGGCTCTGGAGTCTATCCTCCACATCTCATCATTCATTGTCGTCTGCGAAGCCTTCCTCCGCACTACCCCTCACTTCGGTTTGTGGCTCAAAACCTTCAACGTGGAGCCGAAGATGATCGAGGGGCGTCAAGAAGAGTGCGGCGGGGCGGTTGTAAGCAAGAGGGCCGATGCTCCATGGCCCGAGGGCTCTCTCCAGGAGGAGCTCGGCTTGTGGCAACAGGAGTGGTTTTATATTACCACTCCCAGGGGCAGCAGGCAGAAGCCGCCGCCCATCTTCCGCTCGGGCCCTCCACGACGGTTGATGTCATGGGTCAATCAAGGGCTCAACTAGGGGCCGTCAAAGGACGTACCCCTATTGCAGGGCCGGATTCGAGACCTCCAAGAGAGGGAGATCAATCTGGTCGTGGTGATGCAGGTTATGCTGATTAGGCGTCTTCTGCCCTGCAAATGTGGCCCTCTCCGGCTGTGGGAATTCAATCTGGAGGGACCACGAGTTCTCCAACACTTCATGGGTACGACACCCGTGGAGATGTACAAATTGTTCTTCGGATCACAAGAGGTGTGTCCGGAATTGACCGAGGACGCCGGCCTAAGCTGCAATCGCCCGGATACACAAGTAAGTAGCTCTGTGTCCGGACATACCATTCGTTTGCATATCTTGGATTTGCCTTTTAACCAATTGTCCTCTGAGCAGGAGTGGACAACATAAGCAAAACGTCTGATTATGTCGGCCCCCTTAGGAGACCACGCCGGATCCGTGTTGGTCAAGATCTTTGGAGGTTGCGCCGGAGGAAGGCGCAGGGAAAACAGAGAAACTACCGCCTCTACCAAGGAGGCTTTTCGAGAAAGGGGATCGAGAATCCCTCCTTCCAAGGGGAGAAGAGGACCGCTTCCGAAAACCCGGAGGCCAAGGCCTCAAAGCGGGGGAAGAGATCTTCACCGGAGGGTCCTGCACCTGGGGAAGTCCCGGCCGCACCCTCTCCCCCAAGGGATCATCCCTCCAGCGAGCCGTAAGTAGAAAAAGGGGAGTTTTGTAATAAGGGACATCCCTATTTTTGCTTCTGAGGATAACCGAAGTTTTTACCTTGTAGTTCGGATCTCCGTCCTTCTCAGCTGAGCTCATCTTTGGGGGACCTTTGTCCGGAGATGATGGAGAGCGAAACGCCTCCATCTGCCACACCGTCAGGCGGGGCGGACGCCCCTGAGGTGTCATCATGGAGGGTATCCCCGAGTCCGGCAGGGCCGGAGATTTCGGCACCAACTGGTGTGCGACCGGGGGAGCTGAAGGATCTGCTTGAGAAGGTGTCTATCTCAGAAGGTCAACGTACATTGATGAGTACGGTGATTGAAAGAATTTCATCCGCCGAGGGCGGGTTGCATGATGCCGTCAGAAGTTTGCTGGCTGGGTTTGAGGTACGTAAAAATGATATACTTTTTGACAGTTTTACACATAAAGCGCACCCCGTATGGATAGTAGCCCCTGAGACTTGGTATGTTGTCGAAAGCGACAGCGTGCCGAGGATCATAATCTCAGGTATTAATTCTCGCCGTTCCTGCACGGTGGCGGATAGTCGATGGCCAGCGGACTGATGGAGTGCTGAATTAAAGCGGCAACTCGACATTGCCGATCGCGGACATCGCCTTTGGTCAATAAGCGACTTGACGAGTCACAAGGTAGGTTGTTTCTCCGTGGTCACCTAGTTAGGGAGCTGATGCTCCTCCTTACAACATGTATGCTTAATGCGGATGGTGCGCTGCTGTGGAGGACCTTGAGCGAGCTTGCTCAAGCCAAGGAGCAGGCCCGAAGGAGTGATGCGGCTGCCTCTAAGGCGGCCGAAGAGCTAGAAGCCGAAAGGGCTGCTCAGTGCCGAAGCAGGGGGGAGATGGCCGAAATGGCTATGAAACTAAAAGATGTAACCGACCGCTATGAGGTTCTTGAAAAGGAACGCCGAGCGGAGCAAGAAGACCTGAAGAAGGCCACCGCCGAAGCCAAGGATGCCCGTTCTGCAATGAGGGCTATAAAGGAGGAGCTGCGTCAGGCCGGAGACATTGCGGCTGGCAAGCCCTTTCTGCTGCGCAGGAAGTTCACAGATCCGAAGGATGCTCAGCTTGGCCAGCTGTGGGGTCCGGAGGATCCTTATATGGATTTAGCGGCGAGTGCGGCAGATGCTGTTGTGCACTTCCGAAGTCAAAAGGATCACGAGACGGAAGAGCTTTTTTGGTCTCAATTCCACAGTCCGGAGCGTTCACTTCCGTTGACCGATCGGCTGGCCGAGTGGGCTAAGCTGAATAGATTGTCCGGACTTGCCATGACGGATGTAGTGGCTCATATCTGGCCGGATAGGCCCACGCCGAAGAGTTACTTTGGCTTATTGCAGTAATTCCTTGGGGCGGTGCCGCATATCAATGCGATGAAGCGGTCGGCCTGCATAGAGGGTGCACGGATGGCCCTCGCCCGTGTGAAGACATACTGGACGGAGATGGATGCCACCGATGTTGCAACCCGGGGTTCGGACGAGAGCCGGTTACCCACCGAGCACTATTTTGGGGAAGTTCTACGGGGTGCTCGTGCAATAGAGTCGCAGTGCTCAAACAATGTCATGTTCAAATGATTTTTATGATATGTAAAACGATATTCATAATATAAGTGCTTTTTATACTTGTGCATTTAAGTATTGAAATATCTCCTGTGCGGCCGTTAATGTATATTTGTGTATAACCTGAAAGATGGCAGTCTTCGGCTTCAGCCCCCACGCACATGGTGCGGGGTGTTTAAAAATAGCGCATTTTCACACTTAATCCAACGTCTTGGTCTGTGAAGGAGGTGGTAGCGTAGCAAGCGAGGCAACCGGACTATGATGCTTTATCACTTTCACTTAGCCATAGGAGTTGAAGGTGGGGCTACGATATAGCCCTAGGGGCACCAGCTCTCCGAATTCGGGCGCGTATGTGCTGACCAGAAGCAGTCCTTCGTCAAAGCGGAGAATTCTAAACATTCCGGTAGTCGATCAGTGGTTGACCAGTCTCTCTTGTATCATAGCGATCGGTTTTGGCTTTCTCTCTTGAGGTGCTTGCGGCGCCGAACCGGGCACAATCGCGTAGTTCTCCACAGTGCCGCGTTAGCCGATGATACGGAATGTAAGGCAGCAAAACACAGGAGCCGGGAAAACCCAACATTTGACCAAAGACATGATTCGGAGCTGATGCATATAAGGCCTAACTCGAGACGCCGAACACTCCCTAAGGTATTCGGTCTTTATGATAACTGGCCGAACAATGCCCTAAGCCCCTAGTGTCCAGGTACATGTGAGAATTTCTGACGCGGCCGATGCCAAAACGCCAGCCTCCTCATTGGTTATGGTGAAAAACCGTGGGATGTGAATCAACAAGAGACAGTAAGAAAGGTTTACGCAGGGTCTTAATCTGAAAAGAATCCTTGCCACGGGTCCCTGCTGCACGTCTGCGCCTGTGTCTCCGTTGTGCCGTATCCTGGATGGGTGTACACGTTGTTCATCTGTAAAAGAGAGGAACTTAGCTTGAAAAGAAATCGTGCAAAAAATGTATTGAAAACAAAGTATGAATGAATGAATAAAGTTGAGCTTTTATTGGCTCTTTATTGTTAAACGCTGCGCAGCCCTTGTGAAAGGGTATGCGGCTAGGAGCCCTAGTTTATTTATGCGGACTCGCCTAGCCGTGTCCGGGGTCTTGAACGACCTTTTAATGAGATGATGCCGCGTGGACCGGGCATTTTAAGTGTAAGAGACGCGTAGTGCGGTATTGCGTTAAAGCGGGCGAAAGCTTCATGTCCCAATAGTGCTTGATGGCTACTTTTGAATGGGGCGACGTGGAAGATTAGCTTTTCGCGACGGAAGTTATCGGGTGATCCGAACACAACTTCTAGTAGTAAGGAGCCCGTGCACTTGGCGTAAGGGCCTGGCGTTACTCCTTTGAAGGAAGTGCGGCTATGGCGAATTTTAGTAGGGTCTATCCCCAACTTGCGGATTGTGTCCGGATATAGCAGGTTTAAATCGCTGCCGCCATCCATTAGGACTTGTGTAAATTGTAGTCCGTCGATTATAGGATCCAATATCAGAGCAGTCCATCCTGCGTTTGAATATACGGAATAAACCGGTGGTCGAAAGTAACTGGTTTTGACATCCAATCTCGGATTCATTGGGGTGGACCGTGCGGCGCGTCTTTATGGCGGTGCCGCACTATTGTTCCGTATAATCACATGAAGTGAGTTTACTATTTTAACTTCTTGTGGGAAAGTCTTTTTTCCGGCGCTCTGCTGGTGGGGTTAAATCGTCGTCCTCGCTTGGCGTGTCGAGCCTTGTGTTCGGCGTTGAGTTGGCCGGACTGTTTGAAGACCCAACAATTTCGGTGGGTGTGGTTTGCAGGCTTCCCGGGGGTACTGTGGATTTGACATATCCGATCCAAATTTTTGTTGAGGTTGGATAGCTCGTCACTGTTGTCCTTAAGAGGCAGTGTTTTGTTGTTTGGCCGCGAGCTTTTGAATCCGGCGTTGACCGCCGTGTTCTTTGGGACATTTTCTTTGTTTCGGCGCTGATCCTTTCTGCGCCGTGATTTTCCATTTCCATCTCTGATCTCAGATGTACTCGGGTCGCTGGTGCTGCATGTTGCCAGCCAGCTATCTTCCCCCGCGCAAAAGCGGGTCATGAGGCTCGTTACCGCGGCCATTGTTCTTGGCTTTTCCTGGCCGAGGTGTCTGGCGAGCCATTCATCTCAGATGTTATGTTTAAAAGCTGCTAGGGCTTCGGCGTCCGGACAGTCGACTATTTGGTTCTTTTTGGTGAGGAACCTGTTCCAGAATTTGCGCGCTGACTCTCCGGGCTGTTGGGTTATGTGACTTAAATCGTATGCATCTGGAGGGCGGACATAAGTCCCTTGAAAATTTTCTCTAAACGCGTCCTCGAGCTCTTCCCAACTTCCAATGGTATTTTCTGGGAGGCTTTTGAGCCAATGCCGAGCTGGCCCTTTGAGCTTGAGGGGTAGATATTTTATGGCGTGGAGATCGTCTCCTCTAGCCATATGCATGTGTAGGATGTAATCCTCAATCCATACTCCGGGGTCTGTTGTTCCGTCGTATGCCTCTATGTTTACGGGCTTGAATCCTGCTGGAAATTCATGATCTAGCACCTCATCGGTGAAACATAGTGGGTGTGCAGCGCCCCTGTATTTAGGTGTGCCGTTATCTTTAAACACTCGCCACGTTGTGTTGCTTCCTGGGGCCCTCTTTTTTGGCCCGTAAATGGACCTGACCGGGCCTTCTGTTTTGCGAGGATCTTTATGTGTGTCATGTGCCGGCTTGTGTGCAGTGCCGCTTGCCGCTCCTGGCCTTTCATATGGTCGTCTATCCGGCCAGGAGGCCTCTTTGCTTTTTGATTGTGGGGGCTCTACGGCCTCCTCGTCGAATTTGGGTAGCAGCTTGCGCTTCGGGTAGCTCTTTGCTTGATGGCTATTGCCGTATTTGTCCGCGGTCTTGATTACTTTGTTCCACCTCATTCTGAGTATGTCTTCCGCTGTTTTGAGCTTCCGTTTCTGCTTCTTCAAACTTCTTGCAGTGGCGACAAGCCTTTTGTGAAGGTTCTTATGCTCCGGTGGTGTGTCCGGCGTGAGATTGTCTGGACTGTTGTTTTCGCCGGGGATGGGTTGATTGTCCGATTCATCCTGTTCGGGTGGTTGCTTGGTTGCATGTTCGGCTTCCACTGGTTTGCCCTGCTCTACGGCTGGGCCGTTTTGGTTGTTTTTCGGGGGAATTATCCTTCGCCGTGTCCCGTTGTTCCTCATTATCGCTCCCTTTTGGGGTGTCCACCATATATATATATATATCATGAGTTGAGGTGGTTTTCCAGTGCCCAGTAGGCATTGGTTCTTGGTTGCCTCCGGCATTGTCGTCCATGCCGTCGATGTCTTCGTAGTCGTAGTCTAGCATGTCGGTTAGATCGTCGACAGTGGCTACAAAGTGGGTGGTGGGTGGGCTTTGAATTTCTTCGTCGTCCGCATCCCAACCGTCCTGACCGCAGTCCGGCCAGGGCTCTCCTGATAACGAGAGATACTTTAGCGAATTCAGGATGTTGCGAAAGGTTGAGTGCTGAAAGATGTCCGCGGCGGTGAACTCCATGATCGGCGCCCAATCGGACTCGATTGGTAGGGGTGCAGGAGGTTCGGAGTCCGGCGAGGAGTCTGGCACCTCGGAGTCACGGGCTTTACAAGGGACAAGGTCAGTATTCGGCTCCATCGCCGTAAAGGTTGCAGCCCCCAAGGCGGTGTCTAGCCATCCGTCCTCGATCCGCGCGGTCGGCTCCGAATTAGGGATCGGAGTGGACTTATGTGCGGCCTCCAGGGCACTATCCGGTAGCAGAGCTAAATCATGCCCATTGTGACAGTGCGGCGCGCTCGGCCGTGGCTCGAATCCGTCGAAGATCAAGTCTCCGCGGATGTCAGCTGTGAAGTTTAAGCTTCCAAATCTGACCTGATGGCCAGGGGCGTAGCTTTCGATCTGCTCCAGATGGCGAAGCGAATTGGCCCGCAGTGCAAAGCCGCCGAACACGAAGATCTGTCCGGGGAGAAAAATCTCACCCCGGACTGCGTTGTTGATGATTGAAGGAGCCATCAAGCCTATTGGTGACGACACAGAGGAACTCTCAATGAAAGCACCAATGTCGGTGTCAAAACCGGCGGATCTCAGGTAGGGGGTCCCGAACTGTGCGTCTAGGCGGATGGTAACGAGGAGACAAGGGACACGATGTTTTACCCAGTTCGGCCCTCTCGATGGAGGTAAAACCCTACTCCTGCTTGATCAATATTGATGATATGGGTAGTACAAGAGTAGATCTACCATGAGATCAAGGAGGCTAAACCCTAGAAGCTAGCCTATGGTATGATTGTTGTAATGGTTGTTCCTCCTACAGACTAAAACCCTCTAGTTTATATAGACACCAGAGATGGCTAGGGTTACACAGAGTCGGTTACAATGGTAGGAGATCTACATATCCGTATTGCCAAGCTTGCCTTCCACGACAAGGAAAGTCCCATCTAGACACGGGACGAAGTCTTCAATCTTGTATCTTCATAGTCTTGGAGTCCGGCCGATGATGATAGTCCGGCTATCCGGACACCCCCTAGTCCAGGAGTCCCTCACTCCTCATATACCCGGGCGGGCCACCTGGCCACTGACTAGTCATGATATTTTGGGCGCCTCCCCTCAAACGGGCCTCAAACGCCCGGGCTGACCGGCACCCCTCATATCCAACCAAAAATGGGGAAGATATGGGTGCACCCGGGCATGTCCGCCACGTAGGACTGACGAAGGGGTCTGACGTGGACTCGCCCGGAAACCTGGCTGTCCGATGGATGCCTCCTTCGCCGCCGAGGTGTGAACGTTGCGTGGTGCCACTCCGGCTCGCCACCCGAGAGAAAATCCGCCTATTTAACCTGGCTCGAGTCCTTCAACCCTACTCCATCCACCTCACCCTCTTCGGCGCTGCCAGTCCGAGCCACCGGCCTCCTCCCTCTCCCTCTCCGTCGCTCTGCCCACGCTCTGGCGCTCCTCCATGGTCCGAGGAAGATCACGTACTACACAATGCTCACGCCGGAGCGCCGCGCCGAGATCCAGCAGGAGACCCGGGTGAGACAAGCCGCGTGCACAGCCCGCATCGCTGCCGGGCTGCCTCCGGACTCGCTAGAGCCAGAGGAGGAGGAGTAGCCGGGGGAAGAGGAGGAGGAGGAGGAGTTGGTTTCCGATGGAGGTGGACGAGGTGGAGCAGCCGGAGCAGCAGTTGCTAGGCTTCAACATGGAGCAGGCGGAGGCGGAGTTTGCCATTGATACGTCCATTTTGCATCATGCTTTTATATCAATATTTATTGCATTATGGGCTGTTATTACACATTATATCTCAATACTTATGGCTATTATCTCTTGTTTTACAAGGTCTACCATGAAGAGGGGGAATACCGGCAGTTGGAATTCTGGCTGGAAAAGGAGCAAACGTTGGAAACCTATTCTGCACATCTCCAAAAGTCCCGAGACTCCATGAAACAACTTTTTGGATTTAATAAGAATTTATGAGCGAAAGAAATAGGCCAGGGGGCCCACACCCTGTCCAGGAGATAGGGGGCGCCCCCCTTATAGGGAGCGGCCCCTATCTCCTGGGCCCCCTGGTGGGCCTCCGGCGTCCATCTTCTGCTATATCATCACTTTTACCCTGGAAAAATTCGTGGGCAAGCTTACGGGACGAAACTCCGCCGCCACGAGGCGGAACCTTGGCGGAATCAATCTAGGGCTCTGGCGGAGCTGTTCTGCCGGGGACACTTCCCTCCGGGAGGGGGAAATCATCACCAACGTCATCACCAATGACCTCTCATCAGGAGGGGGTCAATCTCCATCAACATCTTCACCAACACCATCTCCTCTCAAAACCCTAGTTCATCTCTTGTATCAAAACCACAAATTGGTACCTGTGGGTTGCTAGTAGTGTTGATTACTCCTTGTAGTTGATGCTAATTGGTTTACTTGGTGGAAGATCATATGTTCAGATCCTTTATGCATATTATTACTCCTCTGATTATGAACATGAATATGCTTTGTGAGTAGTTACGTTTGTTCCTGAGGACATGGGTGAAGTCTTGCTATTAGTAGTCATGTGAATTCGGTATTCGTTCGATATTTTGATGAGCTGTATGTTGTCTTTTCCTCTAGTGGTGTTATGTGAACGTCGACTACATGACACTTCACCATTATTTGGGCCTAGAGGAAGGCATGGGGAAGTAATAAGTAGATGATGGGTTGCTAGAGTGACAGAACCTTAAACCCTAGTTTATGCGTTGCTTCGTTAGGGGCTGATATGGACCCATATGTTTAATGCTGTGGTTAGGTTTACCTTAGTACTCTTTTTTGTAGTTGCGGATGCTTGCAATAGGGGTTAATCATAACACTACTAGGAAAAAGGCTATAGATGAAATTGACACTAATGGCGCACCAGAGAAGTGGTGTGCCACTACTATATACTAATGGCGCACCATTTGGTGATGCACCATTATTGTGGAAGACACTAATGGCGCACCAGACACTAGGTGCGCCACTAGTAACAATTTTTTTTCCATTTTTCCAAACATACTAATGGCGCATCCGGGTGAAGTGCGTCATTACTAGTTCTAACTAGTAATGTCGCACCAGCCAAAGAGTGCGCCAGTACTGTATTTTTTTTATTCTTTTTTTTGCAAAACTACTAATGGCGCACCGTGGCACAGTGTGCCATTACTAGTTTAAACTAGTAATGGCGCACTATGCCACGTGCGCCATTAATATATATATATATATATATATATATATATATATATATATATATATATATACTTTTTTTTTAAAACTACTAATGGCGCACGGATGTGTGGTGCGCCATTAGTATGTTGTGTTACTAATGGCGCATGTCTGTGTGTGCACCATTAGTAACCTGGGACCAGCTAGATATTTTGGACAGCCACACCTACACACTCACTTTCCCCACTTCATTCCTTCCACCTCCTTCTCCAAGCTTGTCGGCTGCCTCCTCCTCCTCACCTTATTTGCACCATAGTTTCATCAAAATTAAGTGGTAAAATTACCTTTTTTTTGATAGGTAAGTAAGGGGAAAGCTATCTTCATGTTGTAGATCTACTTTTTTTCTCCCTGGCTCGCTCCAACAACGTGCACATGCACTTTTTGTGGCCTAGCTAGATCTATGTATGTTTGTGGTGTTGCATATGTTTGTGGTGTTGCATCTATGTTTGTGTTTGCAGGTACCGGTATTTGAAATGCGATAGTTGCCAATATTTTGCCGGAATGTTGATTCAATTCCGTTTCGGCAAGAATTTTGGCACTATGCATTATTTTTGGTCCTATTTTTAGGGAAGGTCATGCCAAATTTTTTCTTGTTTCTAAAATATCGTTTTGCTCTACCCTTGACGACCATAGTCCGCATACGATGACCGAAGGCATCGTGAATAGGTTTTTGAGCTCCTTGAAGGCGAGATGCTTCAAAAGAACGAGGCGGAGATAAGATGTCCGTGTTGAAGATGCAAGCTGAATAGCCTTATTGCGGACCCGGATTCTGGGCAGGTGCGGGACCATCTGCTCTTGCGTGGTTTCATGGATGGCTATCGGTGGCAAGGTGATGAAGATGATTATGAAGTCGTCCATGGGGCGGGCAAGAAATGAGGAAGGGCAACAAGACAACCACATGGCGAGGGCGGGCGAGAAGACGAAGAATCTCGAGGACATGATCACGACGGTGATGTGTACACGATCATCATGTAGAAGATGCGGACATGATGATGAGGAAGATCAAGGCGAAGGGCATGATCATGAAGATGAAGATGCGGAGCAGACGGCGATGGAGGCTGGGTGCAGGCCCATCATATTCAAGAGCTACTTCTCAAGCGGGCGGATAACGCAAGAGCTGCCGCCCGAGAGAAAGCCAAGCTGGATCAACTAGAGATAGATCGCGTTACTCCATTGTATGAAGGATGCAGGACCGAGGATACCCACCGAAAGTAACGCTCATGGCTCGGAGATGAAGGTAAAACACAAAATGACCGACGCGTGCTTCGGCGAGAACATGTCATTACGCACGAACGTCTTCCCAAGGGGAACAAGTGCCCGACCAGTTCGAGGAGAAAGAAAATCGTGTGTCCTCTGGATTTACCGCGTGAAATACCATGTGTGCATGAACAATTGCATCATTTATCGGGACGAGCACGCGGAGTCTACCATATGTCCGGTGTGCGGCGTCACTCGATACAAGAAGAGGAAGAAAGCTCCTCGAAAATTGGTGTGGTACTTTTCGATCACTCCTCGTCTGCAGCGGTATTTCATGGACCCTAAGGTAGCAAAGCTCCTGCGTTGGCACGCGGATAGGGAGGAGAAGAAGCAGGAAGATGACGGAAATGATCCGGAGATAAATAAAAAAGACAAGATGCTGAGTCACCCTAAGGATGCGAGCCAGTGGCAAGCTTTGAACTTCGAATACCCAGAATTTGGGAAGGATCCAAGGAACATCATGCTGGGCACGAGCACCGATGGAGTCAATCCGTTTGGCAGCCAGAGAAGCACACATAGCTAATTAATCGTCTGCGGTGGTAAGCTTCCCCCCTAGCTAATTCCTCGTCTGCAATGGTAAGCTTCCCCCCTAGCTAATTCCTCCCTCTCCCTCGCCAGATCCCCTTCGTCCCTCTCTCCCTTGCCAGATCCACCCGCTGCCCGACCCACGATGTCGCCGCCCCGACCCTCGCCGGACTCAACCCCCGCCGTCCCCGCGCCCCCACTGCCCCAACCCTCGCCGGACTCCACCCCGCCGCCCAGCGCCCGCGTCCCCACCCCCTCCGCCTGACCCTCGCGGACTCCACCCCGCCGCCCAGCGCCCGCGCCCACACCCCGCCGCCCGACCCCGCGGACTCCACCCCGCCTTCCTCCTCGCCGTCGGCGCCGAGCAGCAACCTTGATACCAGTCGCCCCGACCCTCCTCCTCCCTTGCCCCTCCTCCTCGTCCCCTTTCCCCCCGCCTGCGCAGCTGACGGCCCCTTCTCCGTCTCGCAGGGCAAGGTCTCCGACGCCTCTACCACACCGACGCCTCCACCGTCTACGGCGTCTGCGCCTTCTTCCACCTCCGGCCACCGCGGCCTCACCGTCGATCCACGTCACCTCGTCAACCCTGGCCCCGCACGAGCTCGCCATCGTCTTCCTCTCGGTGAGCTGCACCAGTTCCCCTCCCCCCTTCGATTTCGTTGCCGTAGACTATCGCACCACCACGCCCCGTGCTCCCCTCGGCCCCTGGCTGTGCCCTGGCCCCGCCCAGGCGCGCTCACCGCACCGTGACCGCATCGGGTCTTAGAGGCCATTGGGCCGTAGTCATGTAGATCATCAGTTAGGAGGAAAAAATCGAACGCGAAAATCCGATTAGGTCTCAGTTGAAACTCCTTGTTAGCTCTAGCAGTCAGTCTTTCGCTTGAGAGAACCATTTCTCTTGTCCTGGATTCGTCGTCACTTGTGGTTGGTTGATACAATATTATGCCCGCCATTATATTGCGATGTTATGCTCTATGTTTTCCTGTCTCCTTTCCGAGTTTTGTTTGCAGGGCTGAAGTTGAGCACAACCCTGTTGCATTGTTGTTTTGCATCATGTGTTCTTGGCATTGCTGACTTTTTTCTAGTCTGGTACAGAGTTTTGTTTAGTTTGGTTGTTGGATTTGATAGAGAAGTAGTCTCTACCCAGCATGCATGATGACACACAACACTTGACATGCAGATGAAAACACTGGATTAAAGATCCGATGCTGGTTACTGGTGTCCATGTGTTGTGTATGTTCATGCTCATAGTTGTTTACATTGGACTTGCCACATTTTCTTGTGAGGGCTGGGTGTGTGCTTTTGCTGGTGTGCAAATGAGATAGATATGTTCTTGTTCCTGCAAACTTCAAGTCCCACATAGTTCCAATGTAGTACTAGATCATATCTATTTGCAGATTAGTAGATGTTCGTTTGTTTGTTTCTTCAACCTGCAATTTCTCAGGGCCATGTCTTTCCTGAACCACGCATATGCGGAATCTGAACTTCCATACCACTGATAAGAGTTGTGGCAGCAGATCTAGACACTGCTGGCAACAATGGCACAACAGAATCAGTTCTTCAGCTTGCCGGGGCAAGTCAAATAGTACAATGGGATGTACGGACTGGCTGCTGGAAACAATCCTGCTGCAAGGATCAGCCCCTTGACAGTGCACCCTTGACAGTGCAGACTACTTCTTTTCATACCTATGCAGCTTTATCTCGCCTCATAATTTGAGTTTATTTGTTTTACTGATGAGATATCCAGTTTTTGTGGTTAGATATCTGAATTGAGAAAAAACATAGCTTTTGCGGTCTCTGAGGCAAAACTTGCTTCCATGCTCTGCTTCAGATAGCACACAGACAAGATACTACTCCATATACTACTAATACTACTATTGTATTTCATTTCAAAGTTCAAAATGCTGGTACTGAGATTTTCATTTCCAATTAGTGATGTTTTTCCTAGCAGTAGAAAAAACATAGCAACTTCTCTGATTTTATAAAGTTGTTCTTATATGGGTGAAACTTCACTTGTTTTTAGGCTAGTGCAGGTTGTTGCTTCTTCTGTATGGGCCAACTATGTCACAAATAAATTGTTCCTTCTTTTGTATTTGACAAGTAGTGACTTGCAAAGATGATGATCATCTTGCTAGTTTGCTGGGTTTTGTCTCCGACCATTGTGTCGTGATGATATTGCAGGTACCCCGAGAGGCCCTTGAGTTTGGCGGAATGTCGATTAACTTCCGTTCCGGCAAATTCGGGTACTCCATATGTCCTATTTTCAGCAAAGGTCATGCTGAAATTTTTCGTGAATTTTAGCATGACTTTGCTAAAAATAGGACATATGGGGTACTTGCGACTAATGCATGGGATCAACTGCCCCGCCATTCTTGCTGCATTAAACCATAGGTGGCAATAGAGCCAAGTGATTAGGCCCAACTTAGAATTCTCCTTAGCATCGATAAACCCTAGATGATAAACCCAACATAGCAGGTGGCAATAGAGCCAAGTGATTAGTGCCAAGTGATTAGGCCCAACCTAGGGTGCCTCGGCATCGATAAACCCTAAATGATGAAAACTTAACTTGGCTGCCCCGGATGCCTCGGTGTCGATGAGAACCTAAATGATGTACGCTTAGGCTTTTAGGGTGCCTCGCCGTCGACAAACCCTAAATGATAAAAGCTTAGCTTTTAGGATGCCTCGGTGTCGACAAACCCTAAATGATGAGAACATGATCTTGTTCCTTGACAATAACCAACTTTTTGACCAAACTTTTTTCCTATTTAGAGCTAAACATGTCCCACAATGATGAGGCCGGCGGTTCGGGCGGCAAGCAATTCTGGGAGCTGTCCCAGGAGTTGGAGAAAGAACATCATCGCTATGAGGACGCCGCGGAAGACACCGATCCTGACTAGACAACACCTAGTGGCGTCGGGGATGACACCACTGATGGCGCCGCCGAGGATGCCACCACTGATGATGGCGGCGCACGCACAGATGGTAGCCAACCGAAGAGGCAACGGAAGGACCGGTGCCCGAGCGTATTCGGCACCGTCAGGGAGGAATTTACTGAAGTGGACTCCGACGGGAATCCGACGGCGCCCAAACAAGTAGTCAAGGGGTGCTTGGTTCAGCTCGGGTGCATTCTCCGGAGCACCGTCTCGATCAACACCAAGAACCTAAGGCATAAGGACCACGGGAATTTGCGCAGCCTCCTCTTCACGAAGCTGCACGAACGATACAAGTTCCCCGCTGAGTTTGCAAACACACGCCTGTCAGGGAATAAAGTGAACAGTACCGCCCTCACGAGGATGAGCACGGCCCTGTCTACTTGGAGAAGCACGGTGAAGGCAATGATTGAAAAAGGTGATAGTTATGACAAGATCAAGGAAAAATATCCTTTGATGGCGAAGATGAGTACAAGGAGTTCAAGATCAAGTCGAGAGCAGCGCAACCTCGAATCAAGTCGATGGGAAATAAATCGGCAGTTGAACTTAGGGGTCCACCAACTCGGTCCCGGCGGTTCTGAGTGGCGGAGCCTATATGGGACAAGGAGGGCGCGGGCGTGCCGAGCAAGGCCTACCGCCCCGCTTCGAGAAATACCGTGACAAGCAGACCAGGAACTTTCTCAGGGCCCGGTACAAGGAGGACCCGGTAACAAAGGAGACTACCACGGATCCGAAGATCAGGGCACTCGAGCTTGTTCTGGTAAGGAATACACCCCCGCGTAATTAGCTCCATATGGTTGCATTAGATTAATCCCCAATATTTCTAAATGGTTCACGTTCCTTCCGCAGGACACTGAAAGCAGTAGCGCGGGGTCGTCTCAGAGCTCCCCTTTCGACACCCCTTTAAATAGGGCGTTGAACGTAATGAAAAACAAGGATAAGCTCAGTAAGCCGATGTCAGCTGGTCGTGTGGCCGACAAAGGCTTGTCCACAAAATGGTCGTCATACTATACCGCTGGTGGGCGAAAGGAGAAAAAGACCAGCTCGGAAAGCCGATCGCGAGGTTGAAGCACTCAAGGAACAAGTGGCGCGGATTCGGAGCTTGTCCAAGAGCAAGTGGAACAACAAGCGGGAGCGGCTGAGCGCCATGGTGCCTCGTTGATTCATGGATTGCGGGCGGCCAGCGAGGCCTCCCGGTTCCAGCTTCACGGCCGACAACTTCGCCTGGCAGGCGGCGCCATTGGTGTCTCCGGCGGCACCATTGGTGTCTCCGACGGAGGCGGTATTCATGTCTCCGGCGCCGGTACGGGCATTGGAGCTTAATGCACCCGGGTGTACGTCGGCCGGCACCTCGCCAGCAAGCGGCCCCTCCGGCAGTTGCACGCCCGCCGTTGGCGGTGCCTCGACATTAGCCGAGCTCGACCGCATCACGGTAACTAAGCCTCTCGGCCGATGACTTCATCTCCTTGCCTTTGACTGGGCATCCCTAACGCCCTACATGTTATTGCAGGGCGCCGCCGACGTTCTTTGCACTCTTCTGCACTTCGTGGGCGGCGAGTTGGTCGATGTCGCTAAGGGCAGAATCGTTCAACCGGGCAACCCCGTGTTCCACGGTAATCCGATGCCACCCACAGTGTATAGGCTTGAAGTGGTTCGGGTGCTGCCAGGCTACGACGAGCTGTTACCTCCGATTCGACCCGCTGGGGACGACGAAGAAGATGAGATGACCCTCAGCGCCTACGTAAGCTGGCCCCTGCTTTGGCCGAAGATCCAGATTCGTTTGGTGGCGGGGGACACCACCCCACAGACAAGACCGCCAGTCGTGCCGGTGCCAAGCCATGGAAAGAACGCCGCAACGCTACCGGACCTGCCGGACATCCCTATGCCAGACATTCCCATGGCACAGGATCCGGACATGCATATGGCATAGGATCCGGACGACGACGACAACGACGATGGTACATTTACCAACGTTGATAAGTACTTTGCCGAACATGGGTACGCCGACGAGTTCTGCGGGCCTCTTTCTCAAGAACCCAAACAAGACGACCACGATCTAGCTGGTACGGCGGACAAATCCAATTGCAACAGGCGTCGTCTGGCGTTCAGTTCTCAGGAGACGCCTCCAGCTCCCACCTTCACCGAGCCTCAGATAGCTGAGGTGCGAAATATTATTAGCCCCAACATGCTCAAGAAGGCGGTCTGTGAGCAGAACTCGGTCCCATTATAGCAGATCAAGAAGAAGGGACGGAAAGGAAAGACTAACAAGGGCGCCGGTGCGAGCCAGCCGGCACCGAGTTCTATCCGTGCTCAGGACGGGCCACCTTCACCTAAGGATATCTTGAGGAGGGTGCATGTGGCGGGTAGGGCGATGCTACCGACAAATATGCTCAATGCTGCAACCAGTGCTATGTGGAGTCTGCATGACAGTGTTCTTTCTTTGGAGAAGCGGCGTCTCAGAGAGAATGATGTGGCATACCCGGTTTTCGTGGCCAAGGTGCCAGAGGGTAAGGGCTTTGTGGATGGCGACATCGGAGGTACGATCGTCCTGCGGTTTGATGACATCTTTGCTATGTTTAACCTTCATCCGCTGCACTACACCTTCGTTCGGCTGTTTTCGCTGAGTATGGAGATGCGGATGATTAGAGACAAGACCCGACATCGTGATAGTCGACCCCTTCTACATGCGTGCCAAGCCCTTGAGCAGCACTGGGGACCACCAAGTCCCGAGTTCACACCTCGAAGGCGTCATTCTAGCAAACCCAGATAAGGATAACTTCCTTGTGGCTTACTTTCCCGAGTAAGTCATCCCTTAACCGCCCCGTAACATATGATTTCTTAGATTTTGATCGTTCTTTTTTTTCTAACATTCCGTGTTCTGTGCAGTGACACACATTGCACACTCATCCTCTTAAGCCCGAAATATTCCATGGCCACGTATGTCGACCCGAACCATGACTCCAAGATAGACTACACAAATATCAAGAAAGTTCTTGATGATGTTCTCCCCGGCTACGCCAAATCTGGAGGCACCTTCACCAGGGCAGTTCGTAAGTACGGCAAGCACATGTTCTCCCACAATACGAAGTTCTGCTGCGTCAAGCAGCCGCCTGGCGGTCAGAAGGATGCCTACTACGCCCTCCATCACATGCGAGGCGATCGTAAGGACCATCATCACCTTCGCTACGGATAATCTCAAAGATTGGGCCGCGAGCTTGTCGGCAATCCAGGACGCGGACATCAGACAAGAATTCTTTCGCATCCAGTCGGAGTTTGCGGACATCATCCATCAAGATGTCCTTCATACCTCGGGGCAGTTCTTTCTTAGATATCAACCGTCCAACAGTGAGATAGACGGAACGCTACAAATGCAGTCTAACAACGACCGCGATTTCATGACCATCATGACAGACGGCGGCTTCATCCACGCTCCTGTCCCATGAGTCGAGTCGAAAGTAGTGATGTGTAGTACTGAAACATTGATTGGCTCATGTTGTAATTAAACTTTAATGAATTCGTATGTCTCTTTGGTTTGGACAGTCGTTCAACGTAGATGTAATCGATGTTATTTATTAGTAGGACCATGAATCGTGCTATTAATGTCTTGCTTTTCTCTTCCGATCCTTTTGTTGCATACTTACATATTGCTTATGTATTGTCTATTGTTTGGCTTGTGCATAGAGATGCCGTCGTATGTCGTGTACAAGGGTAAGGTTCCCGGAGTCTCGACGGTCGGGAGGAGTGTCGAAGACAGGTTCACCGTTCAGCGATATGATTACAAAGGGTACACCACTAGGGCGGGCGGAATCTAGATCGCCCGCTATCTAGCGGGAGAGAGGAGGAGCGTTGGAGGAACGGATGAAGACCAGTTTGATCGCGATGATGCTCATCGTGATGACCGCAGCTCTCTTCTATGTGATGGTAGTTTAGATGATCGATATCGACTTGTAATGTGAAGACAAACTCGATACTCGCGGTCTTGAGACTTGTAATGTTTTATCTTTGTTCGGTCTTTTGAATTTGGAGACTAATATGATGAATTATATTCGGAGACTAATCTTCTATTGTATTTGATGAATCTGCTGTTGTTGTGTGCTGTTGTCTATATTCTGTCCAATAATATATTTTGTAACCTGTGCAAAAATCAGAAAAGTAAAAAAAATAAAACCTAATATTCATACTAATGGCGCATCACCTCAAGGTGCGCCATTAGTATGCCAAAGGATACTAATGGCGCATCACCACAGAGTGTGCCATTAGTATGACAAAGCACATGGTTACGTATGCCGCCTTGGGAGGCATACTAATGGCGCATTGTGTTCCATACTAATGGCGCACTACGTGGTGCGCCATTAGTATACCAGATACTAATGGCGCACCAGTGGTGCGCCATTAGTAAAAAATACTAGTGGCATGATACTAATGGCGCACCAGTAGTGCGCCATTAGTAGGCAAAACTGGTGCGCCATTAGTAGGCCTTTTCCTAGTGGTGTAAGTGGGATACTTGTCCAAGTTAGGGCAGTACCCAAGTACCGGTCCACCCACATATCAAATTATCAAGTATTGAACACGAATATTATGAACGTGATGAAAACTAGCTTGACGATAATTCCCAATGTGTCCTCGGGATCTCCTTCTTCATTATTAGAATTTGTCCAGGCTTATCCTTTGCTACATAAAGGATTGGGCCACCTTGCTGCACTTTATTTACTTTTTTTACTTTTTGCTTGTTACTATTTATCTTATCACAAAACTATCTATTACCTACAATTTCAGTGCTTGCAGAGAAAACCTTACTGAAAACCGCTTATTATTTCCTTCTGCTCCTCGTTGGGTTCGACACTCTTACTTATCGAAAGGACTACGATAGATCCCCTACACTTGTGGGTCATCAAGACTCTTTTCTGGCACCGTTGCCGGGGAGTGTAGCACTTTTGGTGAGTGGAACTTGGTAAGGAAACATTTATATAGCGTGCTGAAATTTTCTGTTACTTGTCAGTATGGAAACTAATCCTTTGAGGGCCTTGTTTGGGGTATCTTCACCCCAACCAAGAGAGCAAAGAGATGCTCCTCAACCTACTGAACTTTATGAAAATATTCACTTTGAGATTCCTTCGGGTATGATAGAAAAACTGCTAGCTAATCCTTTTGCAGGAGACGGAACATTGCATCCCGATTTACACCTTATCTTTGTGGATGAAGTTTGTGGATTATTTAAGCTTGCAGGTATTCCTGATGATGTCGTCAAAAGGAAGGTCTTCCTTTTATCTTTGAAGGGAGATGCAATGACATGGTATAGGCTATGTGATGATACGAGATCTTGGAATTATAAGTGATTGAAGTTGGAATTTCACCAGAAGTTTTATCCTATGCATCATGTTCATCGTGACCGTAATTACATATATAATTTCTGGCCACACGAAGGAGAAAGCATCGCTCAAGCTTGGGGGAGGCTTAAGTCAATGTTGTATTCATGCCCCAATCATGAGCTCTCTCGGGAAATGATTATTCAGAATTTTTATGCTCGGCTTTCTCTCGATAATCGCAACCTGCTCGATACTTCGTGTGTTGGTTCTTATATGCTGAAGACTATTGATTTCAAATGGGACTTATTGGAAAGAATTAAACGCAACTCTGAAGATTGGGGTTCTGACGATGGTAAGGAGTCAGGTATGACACCTAAGTTTGATTGTGTTAAATCTTTTATGGATACTGATGCTTTCCGTGGATTTAGCTCTAAGTATGGACTTGACTCTGAGATAGTAGCTACTTTTTGTGAATCTTTTGCTACTCACGTTGATCTCCCTAAAGGGAAGTGGTTTAAATATAATCCTCCTGTTGAAGTGAAAGTAGTTGCACCTATTACAGTCGAAGAAAAGACTATTACATATAGTGATCCTATTGTTCCTACTCCTTATGTTGAAAAACCTCCTTTTCCTGTTAGGATAAAAGATCACGCTAAAGCTTCGACTGTTGTTCGTAAGAGTAATACTAGGATCTATACACCTCTGAGCAAATTAATGTTGAACCTAGTATTGCTATGGTTAAAGATCTCTTGGATGAGGATTTAGATGGGCATGTTATTTCTTTCTAGGGTGAGACTGCTAATATTGCTAGACCTGATACTAAGACACGTAGACATGTTGTAGCCATGCCTGTTATTTCTGTTAAAATAGGATATCATTGTTATCATGGCTTATGTGATATGGGTGCTAGTGCTAGTGCGATACCTTATGATCTTTATAAAGAAATTATGCACGATATTGCACCTGTTGAATTAGAAGACATTGATGTTCCTATTAAGCTTGCTAATAGGGATACCATTAAACCTGAGATTGTTAGAGATGTTGAAGTTTTGTGTGGGAAGGTTAAATACCCTGCCGATTTTCTTGTTCTTGCTTCCCCACAATATGATTTTTGTCCCATTATTTTTGGTAGACCCTTCTTGAATACAACTACTGCTAAGATTAATTGTGAAAGGAATATTGTCACTGTTGGCATAGATGGTATGTCTCATGAGTTTAATATGGCCAAGTTTAGTAGACAACCTCGTGAAAGGGAACCATCTAGTAAGGATGATATTATTGGTCTTGCTTCCATTGCTGTTCCTCCAACTGATCCGTTAGAACAATATTTGCTAGATCACAAAAACGATATGTTTATGAAGGAAAGGGAAGAAATAGATGAAGTGTTCCTTAAACAGGAACCTATGCTGAAACATAACCTTCCCGTTGAAATTCTTGGGGATCCCCCTCCACCCAAGGGCGATCCCGTGTTTGAACTCAAACCATTACCTGATAATCTTAAGTATGCTTATCTCGATGAAAAAGAAATATATCCTATTATTATTAGTGCTAACCTTTCAGAGAAAGAAGAAGAAAGATTATTCAAAACTCTGAACAAGCACCGAGCCGCTATTGGATATACTCTGGATGATCTTAAGGGCATTAGTCCCACATTATGTCAACACAAAATTTCAGTAGAGAAAGATGCCAAGCCAGTTAGAGATCCTCAAAGACGATTAAATCCCAAAATGAAGGAAGTGGTAAGAAAGGAGATTCTAAAGCTCCTTGAGGCAGGTATTATTTATCCCGTTGCTGATAGTGAATGGGTAAGCCCTGTCCATTGTGTCCCTAAAAAGGGAGGTATTACCGTTGTTCCTAATGATAAAGATGAATTGATCCCGCAAAGAATTATTACAGGTTATAGGATGGCAATTGATTTTCATAAATTAAATAAAGCTACTAAGAAAGATCATTACCCTTTACCTTTTATTGATCAAATGCTAGAAAGGCTATTCAAACACACACATTTTTGCTTTCTAGATGGTTATTCTAGCTTCTCTCAAATTCCTGTGTTAGCGAAGGATCAATCTAAAACTACTTTTACTTGCCCTTTTGCTACTTTTGCTTATAGACGTATGCCTTTTGGTTTATGTAATGCACCTGCTACCTTTCAAAGATGCATGATGGCTATATTTTCTGATTTTTGTGAAAAGATTTGTGAGGTATTCATGGCTGATTTCTCCGTCTATAGATCCTCTTTTGGTGATTGTTTGAGCAACCTTGATCGAGTTTCGCAGAGATGCGAAGACACTAGTCTTGTCCTGAATTGGGAAAGTGTCACTTTATGGTTAATGAAGGCATTGTCTTGGGGCACAAAATCTCCGAGAGAGGTATTGAAGTTGATAAAGCCAAAGTTTATGCTATTGAAAAGATGCCATGTCCCAAGGACATAAAAGGAATAAGAAGTTTCCTTGGTCACGCCAGCTTTTATAGGAGGTTCATTAAGGACTTTTCTAAAATCTCTAGGCCTCTGACTAATTTATTGCAAAAAGATATTCCTTTTGTCTTTGATGATGATTGTGTAGAAGCATTTGAAACACTTAAGAAAGCTTTGATCACTGCACCTATTGTTCAGCCACCTGATTGGAATTTACCTTTTGAAATTATGTGCGATGCTAGTGATTATGCTATAGGTGTTGGAAATAGGCAATAATAAAATGGTAATTATTATATTTCCTTATTAATGATAATTGTCTATTGTTCATGCTATAATTGTATTAACTGGAAATCGTAATACATGTGTGAATACATAGACCACAACATGTCCCTAGTGAGCCTCTAGTTGACTAGCTCGTTGATCAATAGATGGTTATGGTTTCCTGACCATAGACATTGGATGTCATTGATAACGGGATCACATCATTAGGAGAATGATGTGATGGACAAGACCCAATCCTAAGCATAGCACAAGATCGTGTAGTTCGTTTGCTAAAAGCTTTTCTAATGTCAAGTATCATTTCCTTAGACCATGAGATTGTGCAACTCCCGGATACCGTAGGAATGCTTTGGATGTACCAAACATCACAACGTAACTGGGTGGCTATAAAGGTGCACTACGGGTATCTCCAAAAGTGTCTGTTGGGTTGGCACAAATCGAGACTGGGATTTGTCACTCCGTATGACGGAGAGGTAGCTCTGGGCTCACTCGGTAATGCATCATCATAATGAGCTCAATGTGACTAAGTAGTTAGTCACGGGGTCATGCATTATAGAACGAGTAAAGTGACTTGCCGGTAACGAGACTGAACAAGGTATTGGGATATCGACGATCGAATCTCGGGAAAGTAACATACCGATTGACAAAGGGAATTGTATACGGGATTGCTTGAATCCTTGACATCGTGGTTCATCCGATGAGATCATCGTGCAACATGTGGGAGCCAACATGGGTATCCAGATCCCGCTGTTTGTTATTGGCCAGAGAGCTGTCTCGGTCATGTCTGCATGATTCCCGAACCCGTAGGGTCTACACACTTAAGGTTCGATGACGCTAGGGTTATAAAGGAAGTTTGTATGTGGTTACCGAATGTTGTTTGGAGTCCCGGATGAGATCCCGGACGTCACGAGGAGTTCCAGCATGGTCTGGAGGTGAAGATTTATATATGGGAAGTCCAGTTTCAGTTACCGGAATGGTTTCGGGGGTTATCGGCATTGTACCGGGACCACCGAAAGGTGTCCGGGGGTCCACCGGGTGGGGCCACCTGCCCCGGGGGAATTAATGGGCTGATTATGGGAGGGAACCAGCCCCTAGTGGGCTGGTGCGCCCCTCCCCAAGGGCCCAAGGCGCCTAGGATTGGAAACCCTAGGGGAGGGGGCGCCTCCACCTTGCTTTGGGGGGCAAGTCTCCCCTCCTGGCCGCCACCCCTCCCCTCTAGATGGGATCTGGAGGGGCCGGCCCCCTCTCCCCTTCCCCTATATATAGTGGGGTTTTTGGGGCTGCCAAGCACATGAGTTTTCCTCTCTCCTGGCGCAGCCCTACCTCTCTCCCTCCTCGTCTCTCGTAGTTCTTGGCGAAGCCCTGCTGGAGTACTGCGCTCCTCCACCACCACCACGCCGTCATGCTGCTGCTGGACGGAGTCTTCCCCAACCTCTCCCTCTCTCCTTGCTAGATCAAGGTATGGGAGACATCACCGGGTTGCACGTGTGTTGAACGCGGAGGCACCGTTCTTCGGTGCTTAGATCGGATCCGGCCGCGATCTGAATCGCTTCGTGAACGACTCCACCGACCGCGTTCTTGTAACGCTTCCGCATCGCGATCTTCAAGGGTATGAAGATGCACTCCCCTCTCTCTCGTTGCTAGTATCTCCATAGATTGATCTTGGTGATGCGCAGAAAATTTTGAATTTTTTCTACGTTCCCTAATAGTGGTATCAGAGCTAGGTCTATTGCGTAGATTCTATGCACGAGTAGAACACAAGTTGTTGTGGGCGTTGATTTTGTTCAATATGCTTACCGTTACTAGTCCTATCTTGTTTCGACGGTATTGTGGGATGAAGCGGCCCGGACCGACCTTACACGTACACTTAAGTGAGACAAGTTCCACCGACTGACATGCACTTGTTGCATAAGGTGGCTAGCGGGTGCCAGTCTCTCCCACTTTAGTTGGATCGGATTCGATGAAAAGGGTCCTTATGAAGGGTAAATAGCAATTGGCATATCACATTGTGGTTTTGGCGTAGGTAAGAAACGTTCTTGCTAGAAACCTATAGCAGCCACGTAAAAACTTGCAACAACAATTAGAGGATGTCTAACTTGTTTTTGCAGCATATGCCGTGTGATGTGATATGGCCAAGAAGGATGTGATGAATGAAATATATGTGATGTATGAGATTGATCATATTATTGTAATAGGAATCACGACTTGCATGTCGATGAGTATGACAACCGGCAGGAGCCATAGGAGTTGTCTTTATTTATTGTATGACCTGCGTGTCACTGTATAACACCATGTAATTACTTTACTTCATTGCTAAACCGTTAGCCATAGTAGTAGAAGTAATAGTTGGCGAGACAACTTCATGGAGACACGATGATGGAGATCATGGTGTCATGCCGGTGACGATGATGATCATGGAGCCCCGAAGATGGAGATCAAAAGGAGCAAAATGATATTGGCCATATCATGTCACTATTTGATTGCACGTGATGTTTATCATGTTTATGCATCTTATTTGCTTATAAAGACAGTAGTAAATAAGATGATTCCTCATAATAATAATTTCAAGAAAGTGTTCCCCCTAACTGTGCACCGTTGCGAAAGTTCGTTGTTTCGAAGCACCATGTGATGATCGGGTGTGATAGATTGTAATATTCACATACAACGGGTGTAAGCCAGATTTTCACACGCGAAACACTCAGGTTGACTTGACGAGCCTAGCATGTACAGACATAGCCTCGGAACACAAGAGACCAAAAGGTTGAACATGAGTCGTATAGTGGATACGATCAACATGAAGATGTTCACCGATGATGACTAGTCCATCTCACGTGATGATCGGACACGGCCTAGTTGACTCGGATCATGTATCACTTAGATGACTAGAGGGATGTCTATCTGAGTGGGAGTTCATAAGATGAACTTAATTATCCTGAACATAGTCAAAGGGTTTTTGCAAATTATGTCATAGCTCGCGCTTTAGTTCTACTGTTTTAGATATGTTCCTAGAGAAAATTTAGTTGAAAGTTGATAGTAGCAATTATGCGGACTGGGTCCGTAAACTGAGGATTGTCCTCATTGCTACGTAGAAGGCTTATGTCCTTAATGCACCGCTCGGTGTGCTAAACCTCGAGCTTCGTTTGTGGATGTTGTGAACATCTGACATACACATTTTGATGACTACGTGATAGTTCAATGCGTAATGTTAAACAGTTTAGAATTGAGGCACCGAAGACATTTTAAAACGTCGCAGAACATATGAGATGTTCCAAGAGCAGAAATTGAGATTTCAGGCTCGTGCCCACGTCAAGAGGTATAAGACCTTCGACGAGTTTCTTAGCCTGCAAACTAAGGGAGAAAAGCTCAATCGTTGAGCTTGTGCTCAGATTGTCTGAGTACAGCAATCACTTGAATCGAGTGGGAGTTAATCTTCTAGATGAGATAGTGATGTTTCTCCAAAGTCATTGCCACCAAGCTACTAGAGCTTCGTGATGAACTATAACATATCAGGGATAGATATGATGATCCTTGAGCTATTCGCGATGTTTGACACCGCGAAAGTAGAAGTCAAGTAGGAGCATCAATTGTTGATGGTTAGTAAAACCATTAGTTTCAAGAAGGGCAAGGGCAAGAGGGGATACTTCATGAAACGGCAAGTCAGTTGCTGCTCTAGTGAAGAGACCCAAGGTTGAACCCAAACCCGAGACTAAGTGCTTCTGAAATAAGGGGAACCGTCACTGAAGCGGAACTACCCTAGATACTTGGTAGATGAGAAGGCTGGAAAGGTCGACAGAAGTATATTGGATATACATTATATTAATGTGTACTTTACTAGTACTCCTAGTAGCACCAGGATATTAGATACCGGTTCGGTTGCTAAGTGTTAGTAACTCGAAATAAAAGCTATGGAATAAACGGAGACTAGCTAAAGGTGAGCTGATGATATGTGTTGGAAGTGTTTCCAAGGTTGATGTGATCAAGCATCGCATGCTCCCTCTACCATCGAGATTCGTGTTAAACCTAAATAATTTTTATTTGGTGTTTGCATTGAGCATAGACATGATTGGATTATGTTTATCGCAATACGGTTATTCCTTTAAGGAGAATAATGGTTACTCTGTTTATTTGATTAATACCTTCAATGGTCTTGCACCTAAAATGAATGGTTTATTGAATCTCGATCGTAGTGATACACATGTTCATGCCAAGAGATATAAGATAGTAATGATAGTACCACATACTTGTGGCACTGCCATGTGAGTCATATTGGTATAAAACGCATGAAGAAGCTCCATGTAGATGGATCTTTGGACTCACTCGTTTTTGAAAAGATTGAGACATGTGAACCATGTCTATTGGTATATATGCATGAAGAAACTCCATACAGATGGATCGTTTGGACTCACTTGATTTTGAATCACTTGAGACATGCAAATCATACCACATGGGCAAGATGACTGAAAGGCCTTGTTTTTCAGTGAGATGAAACAAGAGAGCAACTTGTTGGAAATAATACATTTGATGTGTGCAATCCAATGAGTGCTGAGGCACGCAGTGAATATCGTTATGCTCTTACTTCACAAATGATTTGAGTAGATGCTGAGTATATTTACTTGATGAAATACAAGTCTGAATTATTGAAAGGTTCAAACAATTTCAGAGTGAAGTTGGAGATCGTCGTGACAAGAGGATAAAATATCTATGATATGATCATAGAGATGAGTATCTGAGTTACGAGTTTGGCACACAATTAAGACATTGTGGACTAATACCGCCTGGAACACCATAGTGTGATGGTGTCCGAACATCATCGCTGCACTCTATTGGATATGGTGCATACCATGATGTCTCTTATTGAATTACCACTATCGTTTATGGGTTAGGCATTAGAGACAACCGCATTCACTTCAAATAGGGCACCACGTAATTCCGTTGAGATGACACCGTATGAACTATGGTTTAGAGAAACCTAAGCTGTCGTTTCTTGAAAGTTTCGGGCTGCGACGCTTATGTGAGAAAAGATTTCATCCTGATAAGCTCGAACCCAAAGAGGATAAATACATCTTCATAGGACACCCAAAACAGTTGGGTATACCTACTATTTTAGATCTGGAAGCAAAAGTGATTGTTTCTAGTAACGTGTCCTTTCTCGAGGAAAAGTTTCTCTGGAAAGAATTGAGTGGGAGGATGGTGGAGACTTGATATGGTTATTGAACCGTCACTACAACTAGTGTGTAGAAGGGCACCGGAAGTTGTTCCTGTGGCACCTACACCGATTGAAGTGGAAGCTGGTGATAGTGATCATGAAGCCTCGGATCAAGTCACTGCCGAACCTCGTAGGACGACAAGGACACGTACTGCTTCAGAGTGGTACGGTAATCCTGTCTTGGAGGTCATGTTGCTAGACAACAATGAACCTATGGGCTATGGAGAAGCGATGGTGGGCCTGGATTCCGATGAATGGCTCGAGGCCATAAAATCCGAGAGAGGATCCATGTATGAAACCAAAGTATAGACTTTGGAAGAACTACTTGATGGTCGTAAGGCTGTTGGGTACAGATGGATTTTAAAAGGAAGACAGACAATGATGGTAAGTATCACCATTAAGAAAGCTCAACTTGTCATTAAGATGTTTTCCGACAAGTTCAAGGAGTTGACTACGATGAGACTTTCTCACTCGTAGCGATGCTAAGAGTCTGTTGGAATTATATTAGCAGTTACTGCATTATTTATGAAATCTTGCAGATAGGATGTCAAAAAACATTGTTTCCTCGACGATTTTCTTGAGGAAAGGTTGTATGTGATACAACCAGAAGGTTTTGACAATCCTGAAAGATGCTAACAAGTATGCATCCTTCTAAGGACTGGAGTAAGCATCTCGGAGTTGGAATATACGCTTTGATGAGATTATCAAAGATTTTGGGTTTATACAAAGTTTATGAGAAACTTGTATTTCCAAAGAAGTGAGTGGGAGCACTATATAATTTCTGATGAGTATATGTTGTTGACATATTGTTGATTAGAAATGATGTAGAATTTCTGGAAAGCATATAGGGTTATTTGAAAAGTGATTTTCAATGGAAACCGAGATTAAGCTACTTGAACATTGAGCATCAAGATCTATAAGAATAGATCAAAATGCTTAATAGTACTTTCAAATGAACACATACCGTGAGAAGATTTTGAAGGAGTTCAAAATAGGTCGGCAAAGAAGGAGTTCTTGGCTGTAAGGTGTGAGTATTGAGTAAGACTCAAGACCTGACCACGGCAGAAGAGAGAGAAAGGACGAAGGTCGTCCCCTATGCTTTAGACTTAGGCTCCACAATATGCTATGTTGTGTACCGCACCTGAAGTGTGCCTTGACATGAGTCAGTCAAGGGGTACAAGTGTGATCCAGGAATGCATCACAGCACAGCGGTCAAGGTTATCCTTAGTAACTAGTGGACTAAGGAATTTTGTCGATAATGGAGGTGGTAAAATAGTTCGTCGTAAATGGTTACGCCGATGCAAACTTTGGCACTAATCCGGATGACTCTGAGTAGTAAACCAGATTCGTATAGTAGAGCAGTTATTTGGAATAGTTCCAAATAGCGCGTGGTAGCTGCATCTAGGAGATGACATAGAGATTTGTAAAGCACACACGGATCTAAAAGATTCAGACCCGTTGACTAATAACCTCTCTCACAAGCGAGATATGATCAAACCCAATAGATGTGATTCATTACAATCACATAGTGATGTGAACTAGATTATTGACTCTAGTGCAAGTGGGAGACTGTTGGAAATATGCCCTAGAGGCAATAATAAAACGGTTATTATTATATTTCCTTGTTCATGATAATTGTCTATTGTTCATGCTATAATTGTATTAACTGGAAACCGTAGTACATGTGTGAATACATAGACCACAACATGTCCCTAGTGAGCCTCTAGTTGACTAGCTTGTTGATCAATAGATGGTTATGGTTTCCTAACCATGGACATTGGATGTCATTGATAACGGGATCACATCATTAGGAGAATGATGTGATGGACAAGACCCAATCCTAAGCATAGCACAAGATCGTGTAGTTCGTTTGCTAAAAGCTTTTCTAATGTCAATTATCATTTCCTTAGAACATGAGATTGTGCAACTCCCGGATACCGTAGGAATGCTTTGGGTGTGCCAAACGTCACAACGTAACTGGGTGGCTATAAAGGTGCACTACGGGTATCTCCGAAAGTGTCTGTTGGGTTGGCACGAATCGAGACTGGAATTTGTCACTCCGTATGACGGAGAGGTATCTCTAGGCCCACTCAGTAATGCATCATCATAATGAGCTCAATGTGACTAAGTAGTTAGTCACGGGATCATGCATTATAGAACGAGTAAAGTGACTTGCCGGTAACGAGACTGAACAAGGTATTGGGATACCGACGATCGAATCTCGGGCAAGTAACATACCGATTGACAAAGGGAATTGTATACGGGATTGCTTGAATCCTTGACATCGTGGTTCATCCTATGAGATCATCGTGGAACATGTGGGAGCCAACATGGGTATCCAGATCCCGCTGTTAGTTATTGGCCAGAGAGTTGTCTCGGTCATGTCTGCATGATTCCCGAACCCGTATGGTCTACACACTTAAGGTTCGATGACGCTAGGGTTATAAAGGAAGTTTGTATGTGGTTACCGAATGTTGTTCGGGGTCTCGGATGAGATCCCGGACGTCACGAGGAGTTCCGAAATGGTCCGGAGGTGAAGATTTATATATGGGAAGTCCAGCTTCAGTCACCGGAATGGTTTCGGAGGTTATCGGTATTGTACCGGGACCACCGAAAGGTGTCCGGGGGTCCACCGGGTGGGGCCACCTGCCCTGGGGGACTTAATGGGCTGAATATGGGAGGGAACCAGCCCCTAGTGGGCTGGTGCGCCCCTGCCCAAGGGCCCAAGGCACCTACGATTGGAAACCCTAGGGGAGGGGGCGCCTCCACCTTGCTTGGGGGGCAATATACTCATTGCGCGTCTCCTTTCAATGCATGAGGTTGCCTTGTGGGCCATCTGCTGGCGTGGTCAGAGGTAATACGCATGCTATACAACTTGTGTACGATGGGACGGAATTGATTATATGAGCTCTATGTATTCCAACTGCACGAACCACGTGGGAACGAGCGGGCCTGATATCAGCCTCGCGTGGCTGCATGTCCACTCATGATTTATATGGAGACATGGTGGCGCGCGAGGATGGAATCCGGGATGTTCAATGATGCTATGAGATTAACAACTAATATAGTGATTGAATGAATACTCAAACAATACGCCAGATTAATTCAGCAAATACATGCACATGGGTTGGTGGCTAGCCATCTTAAATGGAGTTGGATACAAGCATAATTACACCTGCAAAATACGGTTCTGCCATGTTAATGTGATGCTGGCCATTTAAAACGCTGGTCCACACCATTTAAATATGTTGGTCTCAAACCAGTATGCCTTGAATGGCAGTTAACAAGCGTCCCTTTCTGTTTTGGTTTGTTTTTATCGAAGTCATTTTGCGGTATCAGTTCATTAGAGCTCTGCGTTCGTTTTAATGCCTCGTGGATGATGGGGTATCCCCTTAAGAATTAATGTACTCCCTCCGTTCCGAATTACTTGTCTTGGATTTGTCTAGATACAGATGTATTTAGACTCATTTTAGTGCTAGATACATCCGTATCTAGATAAATCTAAGACAAGTAATTCGGAACGGAGGGAGTACAAAACATACACATGTTGCAGTAAGCCAGTAAAACAGATTTCACTGGAAGGTAACAATATTACTCCTACACTGTACATCCTTCTTCAACCTGCTCGCTGGGAGAAGATAGAACGAGAAGGTGACCATGGCATCAAGCTCAAGCAACAGCGGAAGGTTTGCCGTTCATTAATGTGCACTACTATAGCAAGACCTTTCTGGGTGTCGTTGCCGCAGGTACTCGTACAGCTGAGAAGCCCTCCACCCCGTCCCTCCCTCCCGTCCCTCCCATGTGATGCGGCGCCGCCCCGCACCGGGGAGCCCCCGCCCTCCTCCTACAGCCTCGCCCCTCCTCCGCTCCCCTTCGCCGCCATCACCCGGGGCGTCACAGGGCAAAGCCCTTGTGGCGTGGCGGCGGCGGCGGTTTCTCCTCGGATCTCGATCTGGTTGGAAGGCGGGGCTCCTCTCCGGCCAGATCGGCGGCGGTGGCACAGATCGGCGACGACATGGAAGTGATGCCGAGGCGGCGGGGGAGGACGGCACCAGCAACGGCGGATCTGGCCTTGACTCATGTCGGGCTAATTCGTTATGCTACCGATCTCAATCGCCGTCGGTGGGGCACTGCTCCTGGACTTGATCTGCAACACGAGGATGTCTGGGGCCCCGACCCTAGGCTTGGTGGTGGTGGCCTTCTTTGTCGTCGGAGTTGGTCGTCCGGTTGGCTGTGCTCGCATGGTCATGCAGTGACCGGCGACTTGGCCGGTCGGTGGCGGCGGAACTTTGCCGGTGGCAACGGCAGTGTTCTGTCTGGATCCCGGGGCGGCGGCCCTGGAGGGTGGTTGAAACTCGGGCTTCCAGCGGCGGCATGGCGTGGTGCAGTCCCTCTCCAAGGCGGATCTGTGATGGTGATCTGCTATGGATTGGTTCGGATCAGAGATGGTCACGAGTGCGCGGGATCCTTCTCGGCGGCTCGCGTGGCTTGGCGAGGCGGGGTGGGAGCCCTCCTCCTAGGCTCCAGCGGTGGCACACTCAGGCAGTGGCTGGTGCGCCAGGGATCCCATGGTGGCACTGTTGCTGCGGTTGGTCGCCGGATCTAGGCGGCTGGATCTGGGGCTTTGAAGGCGGTCAAGACGGTGCATAGGTTGTTGGGTGGATTTCTTGGGGCGGATCCGGGTGAAAACCTGATCTTCGGTTGATTGGCGGAGCCGGTGATGATGATGCCCTTATCATCGTTTCCTTCATGAAGGCATCATCGAGGTGAAGCTCCCAACTCCACTCAATACCTCCGGGGGAAACCCTAGATCAGCTGATCGGATGTTGGCGGCAATCATGTGTCGTAACCCCCTTGAGGGCGGCATTCTTGGAGGTGCACTCGGCTTCACGGGACCAGTAGACGGCTTCTTTGGTGGAGCGGTGCTTCATCCATACATTGATGGCGACAGATCTGGACGGCGTGGCGCAGTGCAGATCCGGAGTTCGATGTGGGAGGATGGACTCGCGCAGGAGGACGACGCTGTCTGGCGTCGTGGTGGCGTCGATGGTAGAGAGACCTAGCACAGTAGATGCAACAGTACAACTCTGAAGATGGACTTGTGGCAGGTGGCTGCGGCGGCCCCATACCCGGCAGGCGTCCTGGTTGAGGAGTGCGTCGGACTGGTAGGTGCCCCATACCAGGCAGGCGTCCTGGTTTGGACCTCAGGTCTTAGATGTTTAGGTTTGGCTGCGATGTTTGTTTGGTATTAGGTCCAGACTATCAGCGCCCCTTCATCAATTGGATTGGTGTAGCGACAGTTGTTGCTTAGATGGTGGCTTCAGTCTTACTGTTGTATGACTTTGTAAGGTCTTGTGAGAATAATTAATAAAGTGGCCGCATGCATCGCCCAGATGCAGAGGCCGGGGGTCATCCTCCTTTTCTAGAAAAAATAGCAAGACCTTTCCTATACATAAAATATGTGCTTAGGAGAGTTTTTGTTATTGAATTCCTAGGCTCGTTGGTAACGTAGTACAGGAGCTTGCAATGTCCACCAACTTATTCTGCACAGGTTGGTAAAGCACATATTTTACGACATGTGCCTAGTAAAGGATGTCTGCTCCTAGTAAATGAGTTGTGTCACGTTTATTAACCATGTGGCCCCTTATGCATTGATTGTTTTGTGTGTAGAATACTGCAAGGATGAATATTCAGTATGTGATATACACTCATTAACGTATGAATATGACACGATTCTCAGATAGATGGATGATGAGATATAGACCTCGCATGGTAGCATGTCCACTTGTGCTTTATCGCTTGTTTGGACGATAACATGTTGTACAACATAGGCTTCAGGATACCAGTGTGAACAGTAAAAATTAGAAAAATAATAGAAAAATAAATTCAAAAAAAATCTTTTTTTTGGGGACATACTTTCACAAATGTTTGTTGTACATGCAAAATTTCATCACCAAATCACATTCATGGAAGTTGTGCCAAAAAAACAATCAGAGCTTCAAAATGCTTTTGTAAGTAACATTTTCAGAGTATCGATTTTTTTTACCACGCCTTCCACCAATGTGATTTTGCGATGAAATTTTACGTGCACAACAAACATTTGTGGAAGTACGCCGCAAAAAAATCATGATTTTTGGTTTTTTTAACCTTTTTTATTTTACTGTTCACACCAGGAGCATTTGCTCCTAGGTGTAGAAACTCCACTCTGCAGGACACCCCCTTATCTAGCTACTCATTTCTGCATTCCATGCAAACACATTTGTCTTTTGGTTTCTCCCGTATAAAACAACATTGAACTTCAAACTTTGCAGCACAATAAAATGTTCTAATTAGAATGTGAGGAAAAACTTTCGGATTTTTGGGTCCAACATAAATACTAACAATAACATTTTTAACAAGAAAAATCGTATTTTGTATATTTATGTAGGACAAAAAAATCTGAAAGTTTTTTCCCACATTGTAGTTAGAATGATTTGGTGTCTTGCATAGTTTGAAGGTCATATGTAGTTTTATTTGGAAGAAACAAAAAAAAATTGGTGTAGTAAGTTAGTTGTATAGCACATATCTCAAAACAATATTGGAGGGTAAGGATAGGGGGTGTCCAGAAGCCCGAGCTTAAAGAGTCCACGTCCCTTGTTTGGATATGGGGATTCGTAAAAAAATAGATTTGTTTTTTTAGATAAGAACCAAATCTTCTTTACATGGCTGATAAGTTATAATCTTAACAGTGTAATAAACCTGACCTAGTATGTGAGGGCCTGGCTATGGGTTAGTCAACTAAAAAGAGTTGGGTCAGTTAATTTTTCTAAATTGTTTGATGTAAAGCCAATGGCTAGATGGCCTTCTTGATTTGAAAAATGGTTGACCCGGTCAAAATCGTAAACCAAATCGAAAATTGAGTACCTTAATTGATTGACAGAGCTTCAAAATTAGGGAACATAGTAAATTAAAAGAATTGAATAGGAGAGCTTGAGAGACCGTTCACCCGATCAAAATCGGATGACACAATTCTAAACTGAATAACTCAGTTAATTGTGAGCCCTTAAAAATTGGAAAGCATAGTGTATAATCTTATATTTACTAACTGAAGGCACCATTCTAGCCTTCTCATTAATCCTCATCATCAAAATTAATTACACCGTTGGATTATATAATTTACAGCTAAGATAAGAGATGAACTTACGTAACACAAATGGCCCATAAAAAATTCTGACACGTTCAACGTTTTTATAGATGGGCACGTTCAATGTTGGTGATAGAAAGTAAGGAAAGCATCTTTGGTTCCTTAAAAAACGTTAGACTCCTTCCATAAAAAATACATGGATGAAAAGGAAAAAAAAGCAGATTGCGTTTGACACATTCACTTTAATATTGGTGGAAAAAAAATAAGGAAAGCATAGACGGTTTCGTTTTTAAGGATAGTCTCCTTCCTTTTCAATTTTTTTTGGATATTCTCCTTCCATATAAACGCAACAGATGAAACGGAAAGAAATAACAGATTGCGTTTGACACGTTTAATGTTGGCGAAACAGAAGGAAAGCATCGATTAAAAGCGATAGACTCCTTTCCATAAAAACTACATCGAAAAAAGAAAAAACATTTGATGACCCTTGAAATTCGGTTAATAAATTATTTCTCCAATTGAAAAAGGAAAAAAAAATTCACGCAAAAAAAATTGAAAAACGTCTCTCGCTTGACCCTGGCTGCTCAAACTGATACGTATCATATACTCCCTCGGTTCCAAAATAATTGTCTTTCTAGCCATCTCAAATGGACTATAACATAGGATGTATGTAGACATGTTTTAGAGTGTAGATTCACTCGTTTTGCTCCGTATGTAGTCACTTGTTGAAATATCTAGAAAGACAATTATTTAGGAACGGAGGGAGTAGATCGTACCGTCAAAAAAAATATCTGACACCTAATATTTTACTTTTTTTTTGAAAATCTGACACCTAATATTGGTGAGACAAAAGAAGGAAATCATTCATCAGTTGCTTTGAAGGATAGCATCCTTCCATAAAAACTCCACCGATGAAAAGAAAAAACACATCCAATTGATCTCCACTAAAAGTAAATAAAGAAATTCTTCTGCCGAGTGAGAAAGGAGAAAACGCTCACGCAAGAAAGGAAAACATCTCTTCCTCAAAAGTTAGCATGGGAAAACATCTCCTTCAGCTCTTCTCTTCTATGGCAGTTGGGGGCAGTTTTTCTCACGAAGGGACATCCCCATCATCATCAAGTGCACTCTCCCATCCGCATAGCCATAGGCGAAACACAAAGGATCCAAGGCCAGGTGTTGCGAGGGATGATGAACGACCCAAGCGGCGATAGGTCTTCATGTTTGTTAGGATCACCACATCTCTCTCCATCCGCAAGCTTCAAATTACACTTCACGTCTCTAATAGAAAAAAAAGTCAACTATCAAAACCATCCTCTTACTATTATTCTTGGCTTCATGTTCTGACCAGATTGCAATCTAACAATGATAATGGTGGATGCGGCATAGGATGAGGTGTACCGATGGTGCTCCAAGTAGATCGTACTGTTGTCCTAATTGGTAAGCTGCCCACTGGAAAACCAATAGCAAACATAAAGCATAGCGATTTATCTGTCCGATGTCATCGTGTTCATCATTCGTTCCGCAAGTCCACATGCATGTAAAACCTATCCTTGAATTTGTTGAATGTTCTGCTTGGTTTTAGCACGTTAGAGTTATGACAGACCGCAATAAATTATCATGATACCAAGCGTCTGACAAATAGAAAATTTTCTATATACACGCCTATTGATGAGCACACTTCACTTAATTATGTTGTAGACTGGCCCAGATTCAACTGCATCCATTGTCGCCATTTGCAAGGTAGTGATCTGGTGATGCATATGTGTTTGAATCATCTGAAGCATCGATTAGTATTATGCAATTTTTTACATATGTACTACTTTGCCTGTTATGCATGCAAGTCATGAATTACGTGTATTCACGTGATTCTCTGGAGGTGTAGACTGCTAATACTTATATGCATATATAGTACGTCTATGCATTCTTTTTTGTCCTTATGACAAAGAGAAAAATTAGCTATTAAAATATATTTATATCCATATAAATTACTGCATCAAGAAAAGAAACTCGATGTATCATGCACCACAAAGATCTCATATAAACACATGGGTGTATGTGTGATATTCTAGATATGTATAGTTTGGAAAGCAATTTGAAAATTTCAAGGCTCATGCAAATACATTGATTTGCAAAACTTTGTTGGTAGACACAAGAATCTCTACTCTTAATAATCTACGATGCTTATAGTATAGACCTTCTACTTTTTAAAATATGTATATTATTTGCTACAATATCATATATGTTGATAGAAAGTCGTGCATGCATGTGTCCATATTGTGTTAGAAACATAGTCTATAATTTTACCGTGCTTCCATGGCAAAAGGAAAAATGTACGTATTTTTTTGATTGAGTAAGAAAGGAAGATACGTACTACAAACATAACACATATACCCTTGAGAAATCAATAAGGGCAACAACTTTTGCGTTTGTAACAGTGTTTTCTACAAACATAACACACATACCCTTATACAATCTTTATAAAGTAGCACATCCATATTTCCACATATCTTCTATAAATCTGAGGTGGTTCGCCATCACACATCGGTATTATTTATACCGTTGTGACACAATTGGACTTATACAATCTAATCACAAAATAGTCAAAGCATTGTAACTTCATTAGACCCTACGTGCATGAGTAATAATATATCCTATATAAACATATTCAAATTATTTTTTGACATTTCTAATTTTTCAAAGCATTGTTATATCTTATATTATAATTTCTAGCCCGTGCAGGTGCACGGGTTGACGACTAGTGTAAAATAATTGAAGTAAAACTCTTGACCCGGTCAAAATCAGTGACCCAATTCTAATTGGAGACCTCAATTTGTGAGCTCTTTAAACCTAGGGAGCTTAGTTTTATAGAGGGTGAAAGATGTGGTGCACTAGGAAAGGTCGACGTGTGATAAGAAAGAATTAACAACAGAAAGGCTACAACTGCGCTTTCATCTTGTGATGTCGTCTTGCATATTGCAGGTGAATTCGTCAATTAAGCAAAACTTGGGGATGTAGGGTCGGATGGTAGAGCGCTCACTTAGCATGCGAGAGGTACAACTTTCATTTTCCTGAATTTTTTAGCAAATCAAGACCACGAAATAATGAATCGTTATGGTATCACAACGGTTAATTTTGAGATCATGCAACCTGACTTCGTTTTCTTGATTATTATTATTATGATGATGATTATTATAACCCCTGTACAAAATGCACGGCTCAGCAAATGGCAAAACACGAAATAAGTAAAATGTCGCAGCAAAACCGCAAAGATGGATATATGGTAAAACTTCACATCCAGCAGTTATCAGGTTTTTCATATCGGTTTTCTACGGAGTGCTCGGTGCACTGGACTGGATGCTCGCTGAACCATAAGCACCATGGACATTCTATTTTTCCTTCATGGAAAACCCAGTGTATGCCAAAACAACAACAAAAGCCCCCCCCTGCGGCTCCCGTGTCGTCCCCAGCTGGCGACCCGGGGGCGACTAGGGTTTCCCCCCGCCGCCGCCGCCCCACCCTACACCTCCTCCCCTCGCCGCCACCTGAGGGACGCCTGGCAAGCCCCGGCGGCCGCCAATGAAGGTGGCGGCGAGGCCTCTCGTCGCTCCGTCTTTGCGCGAAGGACCCCGGACACCGGGGCGGCGGCCCGACGGCGGCGGCGCAGCCTCTGCGGCAAGCGGCGCTTGCGGATGTGAGGGCCGGCGTCCCCGGCTGCTCGGGCGGCGCGGATCCGGCGGGTGGTGGTCGTGGCGCGGCCTTTCCGGCTGTGTTCGATCCAGATCTGAAGGTCAAGCTGCTTCTCCCCCTCTGCTCACTCTCCCCCTCCGTCTGTGTCCGATCTGCAGCGCTCGCTGCCAGTTCCGGTGCTGGCGGGGTGCCGGTGGCATATCTCGAGTCCGGGGGAAACCCTTGGTTGGATCTCCGACCACGGCGGTGAGGGTGCGTGCCCGCATCGCCTTTTCTCCTTCGAGGCACCGCTGAGGTCTCCAGTTTCCATCGCCGTCCCAGATCCCGGGTGAAAGCCCAAAACTCGTCTCGGGTTGGGCGGTGGCGGCGTCCTGCACGTCGTTCCCTCCTTGGAGGCGCCGCCTTGGGTTTGTCTGGTTCTCCGGGTGAGTGGTGCCGAGGTTGGAGAGCGCTCGTCGGCTGCGAGTCCAAGCAGAGGCTTCCCAAGCTTCGCCCTTGGGTCTTTGCAGCTTGTTTCTTCAACTAGCCTCCCAGTGGTTTTCCTTCTGCTCTCGGTGGCCCGGGCAGGTGGCAGCGCAGCTAGTGGTGTGCCTCCGGCGTGGTGAGGACTGTGAGTTAGGCCTGCTCTGGGTTGCGACCGGCACCTGCTCTTGCTCTCGGGTGAGCGCCCAACGACCCGACGGTGCGGCGCCTTCGAGCCTAGGCGAGAGGATTGGGGTCTTCTTCGGCGTTGGTAGACAGATTTCGGGATCCCAATCCCACGATCCGGCTGCGCGCAGTTCTTGCAGGCCTTTGGCTGATCCTTGACGCTACTCTGCTCCCTTGCTCTTGGTGCCGATGGGCAGCGGGCTTCGACATTACTTGCAGGTTTTCATGTGTATTTCTATGTGTGCAGTAGTGTGCGTTGCGTTGTAAACTGCTCTGTCAGCTCCCTTGTATCTTTCGGTCGCTCTTGCTTGGTGGCCTTGTGTAATCTTGGCCGGTTGATGGCTTTGTTAATTCAAAGTCGGGCTCCCCTTGAGCCTCCGTTCCAAAAAAACAACAACAAAAAGGCCGCCATGTAACAACAATCACAAAAAGGCCTTTTGGCCATTTGTATGTTTGTACAGCATCCACTATGTTTCTACTTTCCTACATCCAAACAAACAAAATCCAAGGTTTTCCAGCACCACCCTGGAGCACAAATAATCTGGCAGTGGAAACAGAATGTGCTACACTGGTGAGTATGATCAAGGAACCGGAGGCAAATAGATCACCGGTCGCTGCGTTGCTGGGACACACAAAGAGAGCAAAAATAGAGCCAGTCATTCTCTTACAAGGATGGGTCGGTCGTTGCCAAAAACTGCGTTGTGGTTAAGGTGTGCTAAAAACGAGCCTCTCTTGACATCATTTTTTTTCCTTCAATGAAGAGTCTTGTTTGCAACTACTACAACAAAAAGGTTACTACTGTGTAACAACAACCACAAAAAGGTCTTTTGGCCATTGGTGTATGGCATCACTACATTTCTACTTTCCTCCCTACAAGCAGGCAAAATCCAAGCTTTTCTACCGTTCACTTGGGTCCCGCCTTGCCATAAGAGTCGCGCAGGGTTTCAGACAATGTCCACAACAAAGTAACAGGGATGGAACGAATTCCAGCTCGGCCGTGGTCAATCGAGTTGCATCAAGAGATTCAGAGGAGAAGGAGCACCCGGAGGTTCGGAGATTACCAATCCGCTTGAACTGGAACTCGTCACCGCAACAGTGGTCGTGATTACCAATCGAGTTGCATAGGCTTCCCTTCCTGGCATTAACCTTACCTAGTGTAGATTCCTTAGCCACTTTGCTACAAAAATTTTCTCTTGTTAATCATGATTCCCCGGCCACTTTCCTGCAAAATGTTTCTCCTGTTAAAACACGATGTTATGACAAGTAAACTGCACTATGCACAAGATAAAGATGTCTTTGAGTTGCAAAAAGAAAACAGCCTAATAACAACATCCATGCACAGAAGTTGACACAAATGGGTTATTTATGGAGCATTGTGACTGAATTGCTGTTAAGACATGCCAGTAAAAAATTAACTGAGAACCTATTGATAGAGGGAAAACTAATAAGAAACAAAGCCGAGGGAATACGTTGCAATAGAGACAGAGGGAGCACATAAAGCTTGAGTACAAAATGGTAACTAAAAGCGAATCTGATAACTTCAGAACCACAGAGCAAAAGTTAAGACAAAATGAATATGTAACAAATTATGTTTAACAGAACCACTGAAACTTAAGAACAACAAAACCAGAGAACCACTGAAGTTTGAGGATAAAAATTATGTTTAATACCATAACTTGACTTAGACCGTATATAGGTTGTCCCTTCAGCAGTGCAGCTGAAACAAAACACAAAACAGATAGTTCGTTGATGATATTAAACCCTCCAAACAAAATGAATACGGAGTATGTAGCAAATAGTTCATACCTACAGTGTGGGCAATATATAGCAAGGTTGCATGCTACATAGCAAACAATATCTGAAAGAGCACAGAGGTTGCCCACGAAACAAACTCAGCCATAATATGATAAATGAAAAACAGGGAATCTCAATAGTTGAGTATACAAAACAGCATAGAGAAATATCGAAAGATAAATCAAAGTATAGATCTTGACTCACAGTCTTGACCCAAGCCTAATAACATGGCCTGAATTTCAGGACACCACACCACCTCTAGCAATGCAGCCTCACTTCCATTTCCAACAAACATTCCATCCATGCCACTACATCATAAGAAAAATGCATGACAACAGACATGAAGACCCAAGGGCACTTGCAAGTGGGAACTCTGTAAAAATGCGAACCACTCCCGACCCAAGGGCAGGCTTTAATTTTATAAATTGCGAATGGCAGCACTAGAATAGATCTATTATCCCCTTCAGTAGTAGTCCTTGTAGCATATATTAGCCTGATGAGCTGCATCATTACTATCGTGCTACGATCAATATCAAAATATGACATGCTAATCCTTGTTGCATACGAATTTACTTAGAGAATGGACTTTCGACACCCGGGTGTCTAGGCACCCGGTTATCACCAGCGTTCGTCCATAAAACAGCTGCTCGAGATCTGGACCAAGGCTCTGTACAAAGTTGTATTAGCAAGTCTAGTATGCGGGAGACAAAGAAAACTAAGCCTAGCTGCTCGCACTGTTCATTGTAGGGCAGAATCCACTGCGCCTTTCTACATCCGGATTGACATGTCAACCTGACATCAGAAAAAGAGATACACCCATCGGGCCTGCTCGGTGATAAATCTAGAGCGCCACTGAGGCTTTCAGCGTGTCACATGCATCGATGTGACTACACATCTTTTGCTCATTGGGACCGTAATTTTTGACAGCACGTGGCGTGTGGCCGTTTTAACAACAGGTGAGCAAGAATCTTTCTGCAGGCCGAGCAGGCTTGTGCCTTGCAACCGTGTGCATGCAAGGGTTCATGCATGTGCCCAATACATACAGTATGGGCAACGATCTGCGCCGGTGCGCCGGCCCAACTGTTGGGCCGGTCGCACCGCGGCCGTTGGATCTGAGCGAGTGGGCCGTTGGATCCGGCTGAACAAGTTCGCCCTATCGTCTTCTACCTCGCACCACGCGCGCCGCGCCTCCTACCGCCCCCGCCGCTCCAAGCGTTGCGCAGCCCCTCCCCTCTCCCCTCACCCCCGCCCCCGGTCGTCCTCGTCTCCGTGCTCGTCGCCGTGCTCGCCGCCGGTCGCCGTAGCCGCTCGCCGTCGCTGCTGCAGCAACATTGTAACTGCTAGCCGCTCGTCGTTGTTGCTTTGCCCCGTGCAACAGCCCCACCCCGCGGTTGAAGCTCTTGTTGAGACCGTTGTAGCTCCGGTTGCAACGACTGAAGCTCGCCGGCATGCTCGCCGCCACTCATCCCCGGTGTGCATCTTGCAAACAAAAAAACGAGCACTGGGGAAGATGCCCAGTGCTACAACCAACGACCAAAAAAGCTACAACTAGCGATAGAAAAAGCTTCAACCGGCTACGAAAAAAGTTTCAACCAGTATACGACTGGAGCCATGGATGACTAAGAAAAGTTACAACCGGTGACAGAAAAAGCTTCATCTAGCGACAAAAAAGCTTCATCCGACTATAAAAAAAGTTTCAACCGTGGAATCGAAGCCATGGACGAAAAACGAAAAGTTGCAACCGACAGTTACAAAAGTTACAACCGCATTGAAAAAAGCTTCAAACTTCTTATCTCAGCTGCGACCCCGCGATGACGATGACGCCGTTTTGCTGCAACCGTAGTAGATTTTTGCTACCACCGGCGAGTGAATTTGTTACAACCGGTTCCAGCAAAATTTCGCCGCGAGCTGTAGTCTGCCATGGCTGGTTGCAGCTTCAGCGTGGCCGGGTCCGGCGAGGTAGGCAGAGCTCCGATGCATGCGGATCCGCGCGGATCTGGTCGAGGGCGGCCAGATCGGCTGATTCTCATGACGGCGGCGCCCCCTGGGAGGCCTCCGGCATGGGCGATGGGTTGACCATGGCAACGGGGAGAGAGAAGAGAGAGATGACCGAGAGGAAGAAGAGAAAAGGCAGGAGGAAGAAGACGCACATGGGCGGGCCCTCCGATCCTACGTGTCGCTAGGCGAGTCGCTGGCGCGTGGCCGCGACCGGCCGAAGCTTCGGCCGGTGCGCCGTTGCCAAACGATTCCCATACAGTATTTGGTAACATGTGAGGTACGGAATACATATTACTTCTATCCGGATGGCTCAGATGTGCATGTGCCTGGTACATGGATGGTAATGTGCCGGGTACATGGATGGTAATGTGCCGGGTACAGATTAATTCTTTTTTGGATAGGATACAGATTACTTTCCGCTTAGCTATGCATCTAATAGAAAGGCCCCATTACTGGACGTGGAATTTCTTAGCACTTGGCTGAACAGTAAAAACAACAAATATTGGAAAAACAAAATTTCTGAAAATTTTAGTAAGAAACATTGACAAAAGTTTTGTAGAAGCAGTGGCTAAAAAAACAAAATCGGTGCTCTAAAAAGTCATTTCCAATATCAGTTTAGAGTGATGATTTTTTTTTGCCATAGCTTCTACAATTGTCATTTCAGGACGAAATTTTTGCAAGCGTTGAAAACTTTTTCAATGTTTGTCACTAAAAAATTTATACTTCTAAAAAAATATATTTTTTATTTTTAAATACATGTACTAGGTACAATAAGCACATGGTAATTGGACTTGCTATATTCGGGGCGAGTGGTTCGAGAAAAAAAATCATTACATATTTACCGGAAATGAATGTGTGTCTCAAACATGGAACCCGATGAACGAACACGGACCACTCCCATTGTGCTCGCTCATATGTCGCGAACATAATCTCATCTCCTTCCTTGAGATCGGGATGCGCACACAACTTGTAATGGTGCCATGAGATTGATGTCTTACGACGGTATAGTGAGTATCATCGCAGTCGTTAGAGTTGTTATTCATCATGCGTACGAAAGCCGCGTAGGACTCGGCACCCCTGGCACTTCTCCTTCGGACCCGTGCTTAAAATTACACCCCCGCGGACCCCACACATACATTAGGGCATAGTTGTACGTGGTACATTAGGGCATACTTGTACGTGGTATATTCAGGCATACTTGTACCTGGTACATTCTGACGCCGGCGATGAAGAACATGTGGGTGGAGAGAATTGGCGGCAAGGAAGGAAGCTCCCACCAGTCGGTTAGGCGCGACGACTGATGGAAATGGGGATTTCCACCTCGAAATCAATCACACCTAACACAAAACAAAATTATATTTTCTGTTTATTTCAATTGCAAAGGTTCTACTTTTGAACAATCGACAACTATGTTTTAGAATAATTGATAAACTTTTCATGTGACAACACGGCAATTAGGTAGAACTAAACTAATAAGTACGACAAAACACCAAATAAACTAGATTTTACAATAACGGACAACCATCATAGTTGCCAGAGCTTTTATTCATCATGTGTTTGATAGTCGTGCAGGACTTTGGCACCCCAAGCCGCTTCTCCCCTGACCACGCCCTTAAGGCCCATGCTTAAAAGCGTACCCCCCCCCCCCCCGACCCGACACATCCATTAATACAAACTTTATCTTCATCTATTTTCTCTATTGTCAGTTCCGCCATTCCAACACCTCGGCCGCCCTGCCCTACTTGAACGGGATCCGGGACGCTTCTCATCATCCGCCGATTCAGACCAGTGCTCCATCCACTACAAACGTACCATTCGCCCATATGGTAGTCACCATGCTCGACAAGTGCTTGCTGGATTGCCCATGCTAAATTTTGTTGTCCATTCCTCTTTGAAACAATGGATTCAGATATAAAGTAAATATAGAAGCACTATATCGAGTCGTCCAACGACTCTTCCGGCAAGGAGGAGAGGACTACTCGGATGAGATGCACTATGCTGGGCAGTAATATTGGTAGTTACCCATAACTTGTACCTGTTACATTCACCCATCACAAACATATATGTACCTGATACAATCAATAACACACATTAATTGGACTTGTATATTCGGTCATCCCAGGGATACTATTGTACCTGGTACATTAAGTGAACCATTATATACTTGTAACTGATACATTCAAGCATACATGTACCTGGTACATTAAGTGGACAACTATGTACTTGTACGTAGTACACTGAGGCATAATTGTACCTAGCATATTTAGGCAACCCCACAAAACAACACCCAACATAATAATAGTACTCACATCATCAATAAAAAATGGAAAAGATTTTTTTCTACGAGCATTGAGCAACACATGCGTCCGCGGTACCTCCTTCGGACACTTCCCCGAGAACATTCACGAGCATCTCACATCCGTTTACATCGAACACAGACAACTCCCTTTGTGCACCCACATATGTCACCAACACAAGCTTGTCTCCTTCCCTAACATCAGGATGAGCACCCAACTTGGAATGGTGCAATGAGATTGATGCTTTGTAGCGGTATAGTGAGTATCATCATAGTCGTCAGCGGTGTTATATATCACGCGTACAATAGCCGCGTAGGACCGGCACCCCCGGCCACTTCTCCTCCGACCCTCGTGCTTAAATCGGGCCTTTTTCACTCTTCTGACCTTATGAGGAAACTTTAGCACAAAATGAACTCCACATAAAACAATTTCATAATCTGACCCTTTTCAGAAACGTCAAAGGCCGTTGCGTTGCTGCACTATATGAAAACGGCGAACTAGCTAGCGTTGCTGGCCTGATCGAGATGCTACGTGACAGGGCTAAAACGCCAACGTTTGTTGCGTTGTTGGAAACGCCAAGGGGGTGGGCGTTGCTTCCCAAGCGTGCAACGCCAAGGATGGTTGGCGTTTCACCTAGCTTTTCATATTTTTCATTTATTTATGAAGTGAAGCAACGCTAGCTAGTTTGACGTTTCCAAATAGAGAAGAAACGCCACCGCTTGTGGCGTTACCAAAAGGGTCAGATTGTGAAATAATTTTGTGTGAAGTTCATTTTGTACTAAAGTTTTCTGAAAGGGTCAAAATAGTGAAACAAGCCCTTAAATCGCACCCCCCGAACATCGCATGTCGATTAATACAACTTTATCTGCATCTGCTTTCTTTCTTGCTGGTGCCGTCGTTCCAGCAACCCGGCCGCACCGCCCTTACTTGAACTTCGCAACTCCGTCACCTACACTTATACACCCCAAATCCAGGACGCTTCTCCTCCTCTGCCGGTCTGACCACTCCTCCATCCACCGCAAAGGTACCCCATTCGCCCATACGGTAGTCACCATGCCCAATAAGTGTTAGTTGCATTGCTCGTGCTAAATATTGTCGTCTCTTCCTCTATGAAACAATGGATTCGGATATGGATTAAATATACAAGCACTATGTTGAGTCGTCCAACTACTCTTCGACGAGGAGGACTACTCGGATTAGATGCACTATGTTGGGTAGTAATATTGGCTCTCACACATAACTTGTACCTGGTACATTAACCCATCACAAACATATACGTAACTAGTTAGCGCACTATAATTGGACTTGGTACACTCGGCCGCCACAAGGCTACTCTTGTACCTGGTACATTAAGTGGACAATGCATACTTGTACCTGATACATTCAGGCATACTTGACCTGGTACATTAAGTGAACAACCGTTTGTACCAGGTAGATTGTGTCATACATGTACCTGATACATTGAGTGCACAATTGTATAATTGTACATGATACATTTAGTTGTACATGTACCTGGTACATTGAATGGACAACTATATACTTGTATTTGGTACAATCAGGCATACTTGAACTTGTTACAGTCAACCATAAAAATGAGGCTGACGTGTGGGCCCGTGCAGTGACAAAGCTAGCAGTGGATTACGCCTGGGGCCTAGCGTGAGAGATGAACTTTCATGATTTTATGTACTTTCTAAGGAATTAAAAAGGGTATTGTTTCCAGGCCTAGGGCTATAGGCCATAGTTTCTCTAGGCCTGTCTCCGCCACTAAGGGCATCTCCAATAGTTGTAAGATAGGTGTTGGTAAATTTGCCACCTAGGACATAGTGATGATGTGGCATGTATTAAATGTGGAGAGAGAGCCAAGTTGTATGTAGATTAACCAACAACCTTTGCACAAGCTCCAAGGTGAAATAGAGAGCAACCATATTTATTGTTCCACTATCTATTGGATAGCTTACATACAACCCATTGGAGTAGTTGTATGATAGCTTGTTGGTTGATGACATGGACATTTTACCAACAAGACTAACATACAACCTGTTGGAGATGCCCTAAGCCCGTGGGAGGATGACGAGATGACGCTTAGGACTCCGTACAGAGTAGCCAAAAACTTGTACTAACCTGCACTATGGAAGCCAACAGTGTACTAACCTGGACTATGGAAGCCAAAAAACTCTTGTACCATGCACATGATATCGCTTTTTTTGCAGTTCATCATACACCAATACCTAGTACTGCCGGGCGTAGGTATAGGTAGGCGGAGTGCACTTGGTCCACATAATATGTGAGGTACATTTACTTCCAACATGTTCCCGGCACACCATGAGGTACATCTACTTGCAAGTTGTTCCGGTACACCATGAGGTACATCTTCTTGCAAGGTGTTCCAGGCACACCATTGGACCATGACAGTAGTTAAAACATGTTCCACTGGTAGCGTTTTTTCTAAGGGTCCGTGGCATTATGTGCCTATCATTAACAAACATTGGTCCAGACATAAATAAATTGAAGGATCATGTAGAGTTGTCGTCCGCTTCCATGTTGATCTTTCCAATTTTGAATCGTGAACCTTGTACAGATGCGTATTAACATATCTATTTTATTATCTACTAAAAGAAAAATACACACCTAAAAAAGGAAAATATGGGTCAAATATAGAGAAATATTCTATAAATTCCCACATTAATCAGAAACATCCAACCCTTAATGTGACAGATCAATTAAATATATTTTTTTGCGGGGTAACAGATCAATTAAATATAACTGTTTTCCCGCAAAAAAAGTAAATAAATATAACTGGTAGATCTATAATTACTTTTAAGCTTGGTGGACCCATATTTTTAGCACGTTTTTTTTTGCAGTATTTTTAGCACGTGGTGATTCATCAGAGATGTGAACTGTGGAAAGTTTATTTAAAAAAGACAATGTACCCTAGATAATACCCTTGGTCTCCGTACCAGAACCAAAGACGAACTCCAGGTTTTCTCCACATCAAAGCTTATGACTGGTTACTAACCCGAGCTGCGCGCTCCGCCCACGAGCATCGCAGCTCCCACCACCTAGGTCGTCGCCCGGGCGTCCAGGACCATCTCCACCCATCACCACAGCCCATAGCCACCACCGACCGGTGAGGGGGCAGAAGGCCCCTCCTTCCACCCCCAAAGCGAGCCCCTTGACGAGATTAGGGATGAGTCGGCCAGATCGGGGGGGGGGGGGGACTTCCGTCAGCGACAATGAGCCAGGCTGCACACCCGGGACCAGGGCCACCGTCGTGCACGACGGCAAGGCCGGGAAGCACCCCTACCTCCCTTCCCGGAGCACCCTAGCCCCCACCGGCCGACCACGCACTCGCCACCAGTCGTTGAGAACAGACCCATGAGCAGGAGGGGGAGAAGGGCGCACGACCACCACTGCGCCGCTCCCTCCACCATCCAAGATGGCCACGACGGAGGAGGCCGCTCGCAGCCCGAGATGCCCACGGCACGCGTCGCTTGGAGGGCCAGATCCGGCGGAGCTGTAACCACATCCAGACCCCAAGCGCGCACCCCTGCACGCTGCCCGCCATGCCGCCACCGTGCACTGCTCCGGCGTTCCACCGCACCCATCGTCTAGCGCAAGACCCCGTCCCAGCCACCTCGGCCCGCGTCGGGCCCGCTGCATGAGAGGGCGAGATCTCCCCCTCGTCGCCGCCGACCAGGCTTCTCCTGGCCGCGCCCTTTGGCGATGACGAGGGGAAGGAGAAGAAGGAGGGAGACCCCGCCAGTGGCGGCTAGGGTTTCCTCCCGGTCGCGTGTAAGGCGACCCGGGAGGAGGAAGGGGAGAGGGGACTCTCGACTTCAATTATTATGCAATGGTGTCTATGTCACATTGTCTCTACCTATGAAATTTAACATACATTATCTTTATATATAATTTCAGCAAAATATTTCAAAAGCCCGTGGCAACGCACGGGCATTCTACTAGTATTCATTAAGCGTCGACACCACGTTGAACCACTCACAAATAAATACAATCACCAATAGTCCTGGCCACACACATAACTAATATCATGGGCAAACAACATGTCCTCTCGTGCATAAACTAATGCATTGTTTAAATCTATCCATACTTTTAGGTTTAGTGGAACGATTATTTGGTGTATTGATGCAATATCACATACAAATGACATTCTTATGATTTTATGGCAATAGTGCATACCCAACTCGATACAAATTAAAAGACGGTTAACAAGTGTCCCACAAAAGTATAATACGATGGATTTATTTCATCTACTATTATAAAAGTGGGAATGAAATATTATATATCATATGGACTGGATAAATATATATCTACAGAGTAAAGATGTCGCCCTCACAAATGCATTTGCGAGGGCCACCTTGCTAGTTCGCAAAAAGTAAATATATTATAGTATGATTCCATAAATTGTCAGATATCTACGCCGTGTTCTCTGGACGATGGCATGATGCTCTTTCAATTAAAAAAAGGCTGGAATATATCTACTCAAATGTACCATGCACATTAAAGATTCATGCGCCGGGCACATGTACTACACGATGTGATGTATGGCACCTAGGCCCCACCAGTAATATACAATAGTATTACTTTCCTGGTAAGATCATACATCGCTTTGGATCTTAATGTACCGGTGAATAAGCAGGATGGAAGTGCAGAAGTGCTATTACATACTGTATGTACCATGCCCATTATCAAACATGTACCTGGCGCACGCACAGCCACTTGACCTGGGTCGCACTCCCTCGTCCTGTAGCAAGCTATACCTGAGCCATGAACATGTGGGCCGGGTACAGATACATGAATCACCGTATGAATCTTGCAATACTTCTGAGCGTCGCTATGTTGACCTGTTGGGGTTAGATGGATTTTGGGGAGAGGCGGAGAGGAAGAAGAAACAGGAAAGCGTAAGAGACTAGCTCGTCTGTGAAAGACTAGCTCGTCTGCTGGTGTGAAGACTGGCACTGTGGCCTTATGCTTTTGGGCAGAGCTGATGTGTTAGAAAATAGGATATGGACACCGAGAGTCAAAAAGTTTATGTTGCTCCATGGTTCCTTGGGAATCCAAGGATCTTCTGTGCTTAGATACATGATATATCTGTTTTATATAGACATGTTCTCTGCATGTTATATCAATGGACCGGGCCATACGTACAAATATAGAGATCACTCCGTAGAATATCGAGATGGAGTGTGAGAAAAGTTTTGGGCAGCTGCCAGCTGCGTCACTGCACCGCCCTATGATGGCCCGCCTGGCCTCCTGCCAGGCCTACCACGGTGATGCCCTGCATGCATACTGTTACCGAAAGCCTAGGGCCTGCCCTGTATGTCTCAGTGCTTAATTAACCTGACACCGCATGTGGTCTGCTGCTGGCTATGACACTGCACGAATCTTCAGATCGAGGAACGGTTGGATAAGGGGGTGTCGGGGAACCCGGGTGCCATCGCACCTTTTCGATTTACTTTCTCACGGCAGTCACAACGTTTCCAAAGACAGGTTGGTGCTACAATTCCACGTGTGGCTAGCAACTAAAAGTCTAAAAGTCGGCGGAGACATCTGAATGAAATGGCTCGGTTGCCGCATCGTCAGACCCACTGAGAATTACTTTTCCATTCGCCGCAGCTTCTGCTATAAACAAAAGGTCTGCCTGCTGAATACCAGGCACATGCAATGGCACCAAACTGGGAGTGATCAATAGCAGTTTACAAAGAGAGCTAGCCTTTCTCAACAGAAAGCACACCAGCTGCAGCTCAAAGCGGTTCCAACTGAAGTTCGTAATCTTTACCACCTTGAGGTTTTTCAAAACATCCGGTGGCGGGTCTAACCCCACATAGTCAAACAAATCGACCACGGGCTCGCGGGGGGCGATAGGGAGCTGCAATCACAAATCATGATCATTTAGAAGCATTGTGATGAAATAAAAACACAACAAATATTGCAACGTAACAAAATGACATACTGACTGATGAGAAACCAAAAACCATAAAATTTGTAGGTGTTAAACCTGCACAAAAAGCCTCTCTAGATTAGAACAGCCGCTCTTCTTGAGGAACACATAGATGTTTGCAAGCTCAGGGGCTTTCATTTCGAACATAAGCAACTGTAGTTCGGTCATGCTTCGAAATAAGTCGCCCCCCATCTTGGTCGATTGGGCATATGAGGTTGCATTAAGCAAAGAAGACACAACCTAAGATGGCATTCAAGGTTAACAAACAATCCATGATTTCAAATATGGCATACTAAACCAAACTCCAGCAGAGAAGTATACACATACAAAGAGGACATTGCTGCAGATGGTGAGGGTGGTGAGTTTTGAGCATACACGGCTTTCAAACCAGTCACTGAACATCTGATAGAGCAGAAATGTTAACAGAATTCAGTCATTTGAGCATGAAAATCATCATGCACTGAAGAAAAATGGACAAGAATAATTTCTAATAGTCGATAGACCTTTTGGCGGATGAGGACATTGCGGCTTCTCTGGACGCCGAAACGGATGTCGAGGTCGGCGAACAATGCGTCGCCGGGGAGACGGAAGGACGAGAAGAAACGGCCGCTGTAGCGGAACGACCGGAGGCTAGGAACCACCATGAAGTCCACCCCAGTGAGGCAGATGCAGTCTATGATGGTGACGCTCCTGAGGTTGCTGAGCCCCATCGGTGCGACTTGATGGATGCCCGCGTAGGAGTGGAGGCCGAGGATGCGGAAGCGGGGGCACAGCGCCAGCATCCTCGACAACTCCCGGCCGTCGAGGTGAACGGAGTGGAGTTACAACACCTCGAGGGCCGCGCACGGCCAGGCAGCCCAGCTGTGGAGGCCGGAGACCCCGATGCCCCGCAGCGAGAGGCGCGCGAGGGCGGGGCCAGCCGCTCCGGGAAGGGGAAGGGGAGGGGCGTGTCCGGACCCGTCCTCCGCAGCTCGACATGGAGGTCCTCGAAGCCGCAGCGGGCGGCGGTGGCCAGGTAGCGGCCGAGCCCGCGGAGGCGCATCGAGAGGGTGTCGACAACGAGGGAGTATCGGTCGATTCACCCCCGCCGGCCCTGGGACCGGCGCAGCTCGAGGGCCTCGAGGAGCTTGGTGGAAGAGGGGGTGGAGTAGGGATGGAGGTGGTGGTGGAGGGAGGCGAACGGGTTCCCCTCGTCCTCCCAGCGGCGCGCCCAGAGGCCGCGCTAGGCGTGCCAGAGGGACAAGGCGACGATAGCGAGAGGAAGGTCAGGATGCGCAGCTGCAACGGCTCCGGCAGTGCCGAGAGGTGGTCGGGTTGCGCCTCCGGCTCCTCGTCGTCTGCCCGCGGCCGTGGCCTCTTCCCGGTGGCGCTGGCGCCGCCGCCGGGTTCCAACGCCATTGTTTGTTCCCCACTTCACTTTTTTTAGGGGTTTTGTGTTACCCACTTCACTCTCTCGGCTTCTCGGGGCCAATAGCTCCTGTGCGACGTTTTTCATGCGAATTGGAAGGAGTGCGACGTTGTTCGAGCGAATGGCTGTGATGCAATGTCTTTGAAGCCAACAATAGCTCCAATGCGACATGGCTCTGTTTAAGTGTGAAATGAAAAACACGAGGGGTTAGCGATTTGAGTTATGACACGCGGGACCCACCAGTTACTCGCATGCGGGTGGGACCCACAACTTATCCACACAAGCATGCCCATGCTCATCAGCGTGCCCCGACCCGAGCCAGCCACGAGCCCGAGCCAGCTCTCCCCCTCCATTGCTTGCCCTGCCCCTTTCCTTTCCCACCTTCTTCTTCCTCTGCTCCGGCAACGAAGCGCGCCGCCGGCGAGTGATGTCTAGCTCGACTTCGGCCACCCGCCAATCATGGACGCAGTATGGTCCACTGCCGTTGACAAGATGCCCCGATTGCCCGCGCATGGAGCCTCTCAAGCGTTTGACTTGTGTGAGGGAAGAAAATGGCAACCGTGGGCGCGAGTTTGTGAAATGTTTGAGCAAGCCACAGCCTGGGCAGGTTAGATCTGTGTTCTTGACCAATCCTATGGTCTAATTTCTCCCAATTTCTTTCTTTTTTCCTTGAATTAGGGCAGTGGATCTGGGTGGTGGATCTAGGATTCATGCACCGCCGCCCCCCTGTTTTTCAGGTTCTGAAGAAATGTGAGCATTTTGAGTGGCTCGATGACTATGTTGAAAGGTTGAAATTGGAGGGATCAACCCCAACCCAAGAGCTCAATTTTGGGGGGCGGCTTGCCGTGGAACAAGCCCCCAATTTGGCGGAAGAGCCGATCCGATGATGCACAATGCAGAACTGAAGTGTGAATTGAAGAAAATCAGCAAGCAACTAAAGCATCTGATCGAGTTGAAGCAGCAAGCAAATATGATGGCTGGAGCATTTTATGGTTGTGTCATTGCTATGGGTTTAGTTTACTTGATGTTCATCAATCGCTAGAATTTGTTAGAGTTTCAGTTAGTTAGTCAGCTAGTTTGGGGTGCCCGATGGTTTGAGTTAGCCAGGATCATTTGTTAGATGAATTTGAATTCGTGTGATGCAAAACTTGCTTGAATTATTGTAATGATATTCAGGGGCCCTATTCAGTGTTCATGCTCTGTTTCCTCTGTTTTGTTCTTGATTAACAGTACACACCCAAATTCAGCTTCTAGTAAAAAACAATCTTGGGCATGAATAGATGTTGGGCCATGAGAAAATGGGCCTGAGAAAATAACCATGCCCAAAATAGAGACCAGCCCACCAGCGTGAGGGCACCAGCCCACCAGCGTGGGGCACCAGCCAACCTCTAACCCGGCAAATAAAATGTTACTTGTTTTTACTTTGGCCTTTTTCTTGCACTAAATTTTGTGATGGATCATTTTTTGATGCACTAAAACTAAATGTTACTTGTTTTTATGCATGTCTACGGTTCCATGGACTAAATGGGTTGCATGCTTGCATGAAGTAAATTAGTTTGCATTTCCTAGTTGCATGTCCATAGTGGGTTTGCATGGGGCTCCTAGTTGCATTTCTATGGTTTGGGTCATGACCCATTATTTGGCCAATATGTTGAAGATCGTGTGTGTGGTGATTGGAGTGTAGCAACTCGGGCCCGTAGCAACCCATAGCAATACACAAATAATGGAACAACCCATAGAAATCTACAAATAATAGCACGAAACACACAATATATATAGTAGCATAACGATTATATAGAAGCATAATGATTGCGACCCATAGTTCCACGATAGCCTTACAACTTCATGATAGCCTTACAACTTAAAATACTAATACAACTTAATAATAGTAGCATAACGATTATAACTTAAAAACTAATACGATACGATACGATAGATTGGGGGGCACCAAACGCGGGTTCTTCTTCAGGTTCTTCTCTCCTCCTCCTCCGGGTGAACGTCGGGCCACCTCGCTCCTCCGGGCGCCCTTCACTCGTCGTTGTTGATTGGGTACGGGAGCGTGTGCATAACGCCGTTGTTGGGGAAGATGGAGTTGAAGTCGGTGAAAATGTTATGGGTGGTGAAAGCTATGAACTCACAACCAACCCAATACACTCGCCCGAGGAGGTAGAAAGCGTCGAATGGGTTAGTGAACGTAGCGAGGATCCCAACCACAACGCCGTTGTGGGTGACCTCCTCAACATGGTACATCCTCGGAGAGCCGCGGGGGAGGTGGCGGAAGCCGGCCGCAAGGAAGAACTCCGTCAACTCCCGTGCGCCCCTCCACCTTGAGATGGCCCAAACCCTAAGGGTACTCTCCACGTACACTCCGTTCGGGTAGAGCCTTTCCGGCATGGTTGGGGGGAGTTGGTAGGTGGGGTGTTGTACTGCATGGTGGCTCGAGGGCTCGATCGGGTTTGATGGAGAAGAAGGAAGAAGGAGGGCAGAGGAGGAAGAGGATGGGGTATGGATGAGGAGGGAGAGGAAGACGATAGTGCCCGGCTTAAATAGCCCAAGAACGATGTGGTTTTTGATTTCTTCGAGTGGTTTCACTGGGTAGAATTAATGGGAGGGCGGCGTTTGGTGGCGCCCCATGGAAGTGTGTACACGAGCGTGGGAAACGGGTTGCGACGGTTCTGTGCCACCGGTCGCGGGTCAAGGGGGACGGGATCACGCACGCGTCTGTGCCGTCGTGGGTCAAGGGGACACGCCTGCCCCGGGTTCTCTGCGTGTGCCGCCCGTGCATTCATGTCGTAGCCCATCTTGCTAGGGCCTGGCTAGAGGGCAACGTTCGGTCGATGGGAGACGTGGCAATAATGGATGCGGACGCCTTCATTTGCCCATCTTGTAACGGGCAGCACGCCGTTTGAACTGCATCGATACCCACATCGATACCCCATGCCAGTATTGCGTCCTCAAAGAGGAGCACGCCATGCATGGCACGCCATGCAGCGTTGGCTTTTTGGTTGTCTTCATCGGGCTGGCTTTGATGCGACGCTGCATTGGTTGTAATGGTAGGCATGCGACAACTTACTGCTTCATTGGAGGTGGCGGAGCAGGGCTACGTCAAGGGCGGGCATGCATGCAATGCATGGGCGCATTCTGTAGCGATGGGCATGCATCTTGTGGGCGGGCAGGCGGGCGAGCACGCGAACGCGCGTGCAGCGATGGAAAGAACGCTGCGCGAAGCTTGGTCCATGCACGCGTCAACTCTTGCCGTTGGATTCAAATGAACGGTCCTGATGCCCTAACGAGAGAGGCTGATCCAAACCACACCGATCCAACCAATCAGCGCGTCTCATGCGGATCGATGCACACTGTAGCTAACCCTAACGCCTGATCTCAACCGTCCACACACAACGATCGACGACCCGGAAGTGTGCGGGGTTTTGAGGGGTTTTGAGAGGGGTTTTGAGGTGTTTTGACTGATTAGGGTTGAGCATAACTAATTCAAAAAAAATCAAAAAAATATGAAACTTACGCACATAGTCTTATTATGTCGTATAGTAACGAGGAAAAAATATAAATATGGTTTACATACATTTTTACGAAAAACCCTTCACAAAATTGCCATTCCTTGGACAATGTAGTATGGAGTTCAAGGGGAGAGTAGTGCGCACCCGAGAGTAGGTGGGGGTTTTGAAAATGAAAAGTGTTTTAAACTTCATTTTGGATTGACTAAGAAAGATCTTAACTTACTTTTCTCATTTTCATGTTTTAAACTTGTTTTATATATAATTTTCTATTAAACCTTGTTTTTTCAAAAAGAAAAGAAACTAATAGAAATTTAATTTAATAAATAGTGAGACTTTATGTTTACATTATATAGGTAGAATAGATGTGTAGAAAAATTATTTGGCTGGTTTAGAGAAGGTGCCAAAAAAACTTGCTTAAATATGAGGCCGTTTACCCTATCTTTGGAGGTCATTTGAGAAACACTTTTCATGACTATGAGTTCAACTTACCAAAAGGGCTCGGAATGATCAGCAAGCAAACATATTTCAGTTGAGGTACTTTAGATAGCATTAAAACATCAATACCCCATCCCTAATTCATATTTGAGCCCAAATTTGAATTTAAATTTGAATTTTATTTGGCTGTTTTAGACAAGGTACCAAATATTATTACATGCCCCAAATTTTCAAACTGTTCTCTGTTCTACCAGTACGAATAGAATAGTGACTACCAGTATGTACCAAGTTACAAATATTATTACATGCCCCAAATTTTCAAACTATTCTTTGTTCTACCTCTTCCTACCACGTCGTGTGCCCTTCTTCGCCTTAGCACTTCTTATTTTTGGTTCTACTACACACACAAGTTCACTGATCATCTTGGTTTTCTTCACTGGTCTTTTCAACACCTCGCCAACACCCTCGTGATCAGTGTCTTCAGTCTCAATGTTGACAGAAGTTTCAGTTTCTTCGATGTGTACCTTAACATGGGTTTCTTCAGTCTGAACCTCAACATGGGTTTCTTCAGTCTGAACCTCAACACGCTCAGGTTCAGTTTCAACCTCGAGAGCACTTCTTCGGTGTGCACCTCCACATCAGTTTCTTCAGTCTGAATGTTGACTGCAGTAGGATTTTCTTCAGTCTGCTCAGGCTCAGGCACACTTCTCTTCTTTCTACCGCCATTGACTCTTGCTTTTTTTGTTGGCCAACACTGTTCAACAACAAGGGGCTGACTCGCTCGCTTCCTCCTGGCCATTGGGAAAATGTTATAGATATAGTAACTGGAAAAAAGTACCAAATCGAAACACAGACAAATAAACAAGAACATACTTTGGCTTATCAGGAGTGTAATGGCATTTGACAGATCCCACTCTGTGCCCAAGTTCCTGGCACAACTTGCATCTGTTTTTGTTACTTTTCTGTGCCCTTTTTGGCTTTCCATCTTTCTTTCCCTTCTTACTACTCCCACCTTTCCCAAACCATGCCTTGAATCTACTCTGTTTAGGCCTGCCAGCCTTTCTTTTCGTCAAGGGAGGACACATGGAAAATTCAATGTCCACTTCAGGCCACTGAGACTGATCTGTAAGTGGTGGAATTGGAGTAGCATATGCAGCTTTGAATCTTGCTACCAAATAATATTCATGCAAGTATGGGTGCATGTTTATCTTCGGTTGGGATGCTAAGAAAATAATGGCGTGCTCACGTGGTTTACCAGTGTGTTGCCACTCGAGGCAAGTGCAATCATGCAATTCAGTGTTAACAACATGTCTCCTTCCAGTTTTGTTATCTCTAACTTCAGCACCCCAAGGTGAAGATTTTTCAACAAACAAATGTGAAAGATTTCTGCTTTTATTGACCACCTATTGTACCACTGCTGGAAGCTTATCACCTTGCAGACAATCACCTATCCTTCTTCTCAATTCCCACAACCGCATGAGCATGATCCTAATTTGGTCAACCATGTCATGCACAGGCAAATCTTTTAACTCCTTCACCTTGTTGTTGAAACTCTCTGCCAAATTGTTGTTGATGTGGTCACACTTGATGGCAGTGTTGAATGCTGACCTGTACCATAACAAAGAATGGTAGGTGTTCAGCCATGGACCAAACTCATCACATGCTACCATGATCTTATCAAGATGATATTTGTGTGTCTGTCTAGTGTAAGATCTTGTTCTTTGGACACATGCTTAAATTCTTCTCCTCTAATTTTTTGATCAAATTCATCCACAAATGACCGAAGCACTCCCTCTGCTCAGCATGTGGGAAAACATTTTTCACTGAATTTTCAAGCCCCTTACATGCATCTGTGTGTATAGCCAAAGGTGACACTGGCCCTAGGCATCTTTTCAACTGGATCATGAACCATGTCCATGAACCCTCTGTTTCTGACTGAAACAAGCTGAGGGAGTCCTGGACTAGGGGGTGTCCGGACAGCCGGACTATCATCGTCCACCGGACTCCAAGACTACGAAGATACAAGATTGAAGACTCCGTCCCGTGTCCGGATGGGACTTTCCTTGGCGTGGAAGGCAAGCTTGGCGATACGGATATGTAGATCTCCTACCATTGTAACCGACTCTGTGTAACCCTAGCCCTCTCCGGTGTCTATATAAACCGGAGGGCTTTAGTCCGTAGGACACAACATCCATTACAACAATCATACCATAGGCTAGCTTCTAGGGTTTAGCCTCCTTGATCTCGTGGTAGATTCACTCTTGTACTACCCATATCATCAACATTAATCAAGCAAGACGTAGGGTTTTACCTCCATCAAGAGGGCCCGAACCTGGTTAAAACATCGTGTCCCTCGTCTCCTGTTACCATCCGCCTAGACGCACAGTTCGGGATCCCCTACCCGAGATCCGCCGGTTTTGACACCGACATTGGTGCTTTCATTGAGAGTTCCTCTGTGTCGTCACCGATAGGCTTGATGGCTTCTTCAATCAACAACAACGCTGTCGGGTGAGACTTTTCTCCCGGACAGATCTTCAGATTCGGCGGCCGCCTGCGGCCAATTCACTTGGCCATCTGGAGCAGATCGAAAGCTACGCCCCTGGCCATCAGGTCAGGTTCGGAAGCCTAAACTTCACGGCCGACATCCGCGGGGACTTGATCTTCGGCGGACTCGAGCCACAGCCGAGCGTGCCGCACTGCCACGATGGGCATGATTTAGCTCTGCCGCCGGACAGTGCCTTGGTGGCCGCATATGAATCCGCTCCGGCCCTTAGTCCGGAGCTGATCGCGCAGATCGAGGACTGGCTGGACACCGCCTCGGGGGCTGCAACTTTCATGGTGATGGAGCCGAACACTAACCTTGTCCCTTACAAAGCTCGTGACTCCGAGGTGCCGGACTCCCTGCTGGACTCCGAACCTCCCGCGCCCCTGCCAATCGAATCTGATTGGGCGCCAATCATGGAGTTCACCGCCGCGGACATCTTCCAACACTCACCCTTTGGCGACATCCTAAATTCGCTAAAGCATCTCTCGCTATCCGGAGAGCCCTGGCCGGACTACGGCCAGGATGGTTGGGATGCGGACGACGAAGAAATTCAAACCCCACCCACCACCCACTTTGTAGCCACTGTCGACGATCTAACCGACATGCTAGACTATGACTCCGAAGACATCGGCGGTATGGGCGGCGATGCGGAGATGATCGAGAACCAGCGCCTACGAGCACTGGAAGAGCACCTCGTCATATGACATATACATGGTGGGCACCCCAAAAGATGGGGACGGCGAAGAAGCGGCGGAGGCAGATTCCTTAAAGAAACAGCCCAAGCGCCCGGCGTCGTGGCGCCGCTCTAAATCCCGCCACAGCAAGAATGGAGATTCGGCACGGAGATAATAACACCCGAAAGTGCGAAGACAATCCCTCCAGCAAGATTCAGCGCGGAGGATGCGAAGCAAGCCCTCGCGAGAGCGGCGACGAAGAGGTCGAGGATGATAATTACATACCTCCCTCCGGAGGCGAGGCAAGCCTCAACGACAACGAATTAAATGCGTGCGGAGGATCCCGTCGAACAAGAGCGTTTTAAGCGCAGGCTTATCGCCACGGCAAATAGCCTAAAGAAAAAGCAGCAGCAGCTTCAAGCTGATCAAGACCTGCTGGCCGACGGATGGACCGAGGTCCTCGCGGCGAAGAGTATGAACTCGAACGCCCTCCAAGAGCTACCCAAAACGCAAGTTGCTCCCCGATTAGAGAAGGAAGCATACATACCTTCATCACCAGCGCTGTCTGACCGACCGACCACCCGTGGTCGCGACGAGAGGCATCGGGCCCTCCACCAAGACCGTACCCGAGCGCCGCTCCAAAAGTCGGCCAAGAGGGAACGCGCCGGACTTGCGAGATGTATTGGAGGACAAAGCAAGGCAATCCAGATCTATATATGGATCACGTGGGCGCCCCACGACCCACGACGAATACCGTCGAGCCGGATACAACAACCCCGGCCGGGCCGAACACAGCAGACAACGCTCCCATGAGCTACGTCGTGATATTGCTCAATACAGAGGCGCCGCACACCCGCTATGCTTCACTGACGAAGTAATGGATCATCAAATCCCCGAAGGGTTTAAACCCGTAAACATTGAATCCTACGATGGTACGACAGACCCCGCGGTTTGGATCGAAGATTATCTCCTTCACATCCATATGGCCCGCGGCGACGATCTCCACGCCATCAAGTATCTCCCACTCAAGCTTAAAGGACCAGCTCGGCATTGGCTTAACAGCTTGCCCGCAGAGTCAATTGGGTTTTGGGAAGACCTGGAAGCCGCATTCCTCGATAACTTCCAAGGCACATATGTGCGACCACCAGACGCCGATGACCTCAGCCACATAATTCAGCAGCCAGATGAATCGGCCAGACAGTTCTGGACACGGTTCTTAACAAAGAAAAATCAAATCGTCGATTGTCTAGACGCAGAGGCCCTCGCAGCCTTCAAACATAACATCCGCGACGAATGGCTAGCCCGGCACCTAGGACAGGAAAAGCCGAAATCCATGGCAGCCCTCACATCACTAATGACCCGCTTCTGTGCAGGAGAGGATAGCTGGCTAGCTCGCAGCAACAACCTCAGTAAAAATGCTGGCAGCCCGGATACTAAGGACCACAACGGCAGGTCGCGTCGAAGCAAAAACAAACGCCGCGTTAACGGCGACAACAATGAGGATCTGGCGGTCAACGCGGATTCGAGGCTCTAAACCGGTCGTGGAAAAAGCCATTCAAAAGAACCACTCGGGTCCGTCCAATTTGGACCGAATACTCGACCGCTCATGCGGATACATGGCACCCCGAAAAGCCAGCTAATCACACCAACAGAGATTGTTGGGTATTCAAGCAGCGAGCAAGTTAATTGCGAAAACAATGACAAGGGGCTGCATAGCGGCGACGAGGAAGAGACCCGACCGCCCGAACGATGAGAGGATGAAGGTTTCCCCCACAAGTGCGGACGGTAAACATGATATCATAACCCATATACCCAAGAGGGCGGAAGCATGCACTAAGGGCGATATCTGCGATGGAGCGATCGCCCAAGTTCAATCCATGGTCCTCTTGCCCGATCACTTTCGATCGAAGAGACCATCAACCAGCATCCGCCATGGCGGATTCGCCGCATCGGTTTTAGACCCAATCGTCGATGGATTTCACCTCACGAGAGTCTGATGGGCGGCGGCGTGCTGAACCTGCTTTATCGAGGATCGGTCGCAAGATGGGCATAGACCCCTCAAGGATTAAACCTACAAAGCGACCTTCAAAGCGTCATACCAGTGTTGAGGCCAATTATGCAGGCTCGATCACTGCGAAGTGGTCTTGGATCCCGGATAATTTTCGGGCGAGGAGTTAATCTTGACATAGTCCCGTTCATAGCGGCTATCATGCTCTGCTTTCGGACGAACGCGTTCGCAAAGTTCAACGCGGTGCCGCATTACGCATACCTCAAGCTCAAGATGACAGGCCCTCGTGGAGTCATCACGGTCAGCAAATCTGAACGCTCCTCGAGCGGAGGAACATACAGCGGCTCTCGCGGCGAAGCCTGAGCAGCCTTCTAAGGCAATTTTCGAGTCCGGCCGTTAAACGGCCGGACACGGCCAAACGCGCCGGGAGCAACATCAACCAAGACCACCTGGCACGTTCCGAGCACGCGTAGCAATGCGGCCCCAACCCCAGCCCTTGCCTAACTGCAAGACCAACCCTCCGCGTACATCATTACGCTCTGGAGATACCATGGGCCTAGGGGGAGGGGCATGACCACAACAGACCCAGAGTGCGGCTCGACCACACCAGGGGCTCACAAGTGTGTAACTCTTTTTTTATTATTTTCCTTCATTGTATACACAGGACCCCGTTCACCAGAGGCCCTGTCCGGCGGTGAACCCGCCGCACTCCGATGCAACAGCCAGGGAGGGAAAAAGGCTGCGACGAACACTCAGGTGGTCTCCATTACGAGCATTAAATTATATACACCAGTCCGCAGCCCACCCCTGGAGGGGGACATGTTTAATTAGTCCAATCCCTTGCTTACCGTACTATTTGTATCATTCCGCACTTATAGCAGAATTCCTTGAATAAATAATGCAGCACTTTTTGCCTGTAATTGCATTACCTTACATATATGTTCACTAATGACATCTTGCACCCGTATATTTTGGTACGACCGAATACACCAGGGGCGTATGTTCCCCGCATTATGGTGTGATAAGTCCAAACACTTTCACAAGTGTGGCACCCCGAACTTATAGCATTATATGAATCGGCTCCGAATCATGTCTTGGGTTAATAGTTGGGTTTGCCCGGCTCCCACGTTTTGGTACCTTACGTTCCGTTCTGTCGGCTAAGGTGGCCTTTGGGAGAACCACTGCGATTGCGCCCGGTTGAGCTGGGCGGCGCCTCGATGGAAAGCTAAAACTGATTGTCATGATAAGGCGAGAGACGGTCGCTGTTCGAGAGGTCTTTTCGAGTCCTTAAAGACTTATGCCGCTTCAAGCGAAGAACGGATAATGTCCGGCCAAAGGCGTGGATAGCGCCCGAACTCGGTCTTCGAATACTAGGGCTTCACGAAATTTAAAATTATAGAATTCTATGGCTAAGTGAGAGTGTTCAAGCATTATAAGTCCGGTTGCCTTGTTCGTTGTGTTGAGCGCCTCCCTAGATGGACCCAAAAATGGGAACAAGAGTGCTCAAGTTTATCCCGAACACCCCAGCACTAGTGGCATGGGGGCTGAAGCCGACGACTTGCCATCTCTCAGATTTTATAAACGGCCGCACAGAAGGTAATATTTTAAATTAAACAAGCGTTGCTTAGCGCATATGGACAAAGTTTTCAGCACATAGGATAACACATAGCGAGTTTACTCAATAATTACATCTTTGGGGCACTCATCCGCAATCTTGCGGGCACCCTTCAGGACAGTCTTATAGTATATCTCGGACGTACGATACTCCTTGCCCGCTGGCGGTGCGTCAGTGATAAGCCGCTCCGCATCCAGCTTGCCCCAGTGCACCTTTGCGCGGGCAAGGGCCCGACGAGCACCTTCAATACAGGCGGAGCGCTTGATGACCTCCACCCAGGGCACGCATCCACCAGCCGCCGCACGAGGCCAAAGTAGCTCCCAGGCATGGCCTCTCCAGGCCACAGCCGGACTATGAGGCCCTTCATGGCCTCCTCAGCTACCTTGTGGAGCTCGACCAGCTGCTTCAGCTGGTCGCTAGGGGGCACCAGATGGCCGGCCTCAGCGTACTGAGACCAGAAGACCTTCTCCGTTGAGCTCCCCTCCTCGCCACAGTAGAATGCGGCGGCATCGGACACACTGCGAGGCAGATCTGCAAACGCCCCTAGAGAGCTCCGAATTCGGGTAAGTGTCAGGTAGTTTACATTAACATGCTTGCTTTGCATGAAAAATGCCTTACCCGCCGCTATTTTCTTCACATCCTCAACCTCCTGAAGGGCCTTACGGGCCTCGGCCTTGGCGGACTTGGCACTTTCGAGAGCCGAGGCGAGCTCGGACTCTCGAGTCTTTGAGTCGCGCTCCAAACTCTCATGCTTCTCCATGAGAGCCTGGAGCTCTTGCCGCACCTCCGCCACCCGCGCCTCCTGCTTATCTCGCTCTACCCGTTCCGCGGCCGCATTGCGTTCGGCCGCGGACACAGCCTCCTTCAGGGTTGCCACCTCGCTCGTGGCCCCTGCAGTACCCATGATATCCTTGTTATTCTTTGATTGCAACCTAAATCCTTTTCTGGAAGGTAACTATTCAAAGTGGTGTTACTCACCTTCTTTGTCCTCGAGCTTCTTCTTGGCACGGCCGAGCTCTTGCTCGGACCGCTCGAGATCCTGCTTCAATGCACCGACCTCCGCAGCCAGTGCGGCAGAGATCAGCAGCGCAGCCTGCAAACCCATATTGACATACTTTTTAGCAACCCTGCGTATATCTTTTTAGATCCTCAGTCCGGCTTTTCTTTCCGAACACCGAACCGAGCATCAGGGGCTACTGTCTATGCGGTATTACATTACATAATTTTAACTTCTTACCTCAAAGCCTGTTAGAAGGCTGCTGCAGGCTTCGGTCAGCCCGCTCTTGGCGGACTGAACCTTCTGAATCACCGCACTCATGATAGTGCGGTGTTCTTCCTCGATGGAAGCACTTTTGAGCGCCTCCACCAAGTTATTCGGCGCCTCCGGCTGGACGGGGGCCGCCGGTGTCACGGTCTTGCCCTTCTTGCGAAGGGGCCGCCTGCCGGACTCCGGAACCACTGCGGGTTCCGGTGTGGAGTCCGGCGCAAAGTCCGGGAGGCTGCCTTGCGGCGCCTCCGGAGCCTCCTCCTGATGGGTCCCTTCCTGGGATCCCACCTCGGCGTCCTCAGCGGCGCGAGGGGTGGAGGCAGTCGGAATGGAATCCACATCCGACGGAGCCAACGACCCGCTCGACGAAGCGGGGAGATCATCGTCGGCCGGACTGCGGGCAGTATGCGGCATTAGAAGGACACTATGTGACACAAAAGAGAAATTATAAATCATTCAAGAATCCGGATACTTACGATCTCGCCGGAGGCCTGGCCCTTGAAGGCCACTCTTCATCGCCAATGTTGGTGTTGGCAGAGCTGTCCGGGGGAATAGTTCTTCCCCTCTTGGACCCTTCGGCCTCCCCTGTTGGGGAGGCCTTCCTCTTTCTCTCTCCCTCCTCCGGGAGAGAGTATTCTTCCTCCTCCTCATCTTCGGGGGAGGAATCCACCTCAGAGTCGTCGGACACCTGAAAACGGGAACTCTTTCGAGTACCCATGGCCACCTTCTTGGCCTTCTTCTCCGGCACCACATGCGGTGCGGAACCAGCAACCCGCTAGGCAGGCGTCCACTGGGTTTTCGGCATGGGAGCCGGGCGGATGAGCTGCTCGGCCTTCTTCATCGATCTTGTCAAAGGAAAAGGGAGATTGAAACCCGCTTAGGGTCGAACTATTAACAACAAGTGTCCCGTAAAGGGGTAGAATCACTTACCTCGTCAGCTGGACGCTGCGAGTGAAATCCGCGATCTTCCGTCGCGGATGCGGGGCTTCGGCGCCCTTAAACAGCACCCTCCAGGCGCCTTTGTACATCGTGTCGAAGAGCCCGCTCAGCGCCTGGTGCTGTGCCGGATCAAACTCCCACAGGTTGAATGCCCGTTCTTGGCATGGGAGAATCCGGCGGACGAGCATGACTTGGACCACATTAACAAGCCTGAGCTTCTTGTTCACCAGCTTCTGGATACAGGCTTGGAGTCCCGTCAGCTCCTTTGAACTACACCATAGCAAGCCCTTCTCTTTCCAGGAGGTGAGCTGCACAGGGATACCCGATCTGAACTCGGGGGCCGCCGCCCACGTAGGGTCGCGCGGCTCGGTGATGTAGAACCACCCCGACTGCCACCCCTTGACGGACTCCACGAAGGCCCTTGAACCCGGAGGGCGTTGGGCATCTTGCCCAACATGGCGCCTCCGCACTCTGCTTGAGTGCCCTTCACTACCTTCGGCTTGACATTGAAGGTCTTAAGCCACAAGCCGAAGTGGGGCTGGATGCAGAGGAAGGCCTCGCACACGACGATAAACGCCGAGATGTTGAGGATAAAGTTCGGCGCCAGATCGTGGAAGTCCAGGCCGTAGTAGAACATGAGCCCCCGGACAAAGGGGTGAAGTGGAAAGCCCAGTCCGCGGAGGAAGTGGGGAAGGAAAACGACCCTCTCATGGGGCCTGGGGGTGGGGATGAGCTGCCCCTTGTCGGGCAGCCGGTGCGCGATGTCGCCGGAAAGGTATCCGGCACTGCGCAGTTTTGCGATGTGCTCCTCCTTAACGGTGGAGGCCAGCCACTTGCCTCCCGCTCCTGACATGGTCGGAGAAGGTCGAGGTGAGATGCGCGAACTTGGGCGCTGGAGCTCGAGTGCACGGAGATGGATAAGCAAAGGAGGAAGAGGGCGTAGGTGAAAAGGTGGATCCTTATCCCCTTATATATAGGCGGACGAAGACTATGCGTCCCCACCGGCCTAGTAAAACTCGCTTATCTCCCAAGCGCCACCATCAATGGCGCGGTTGGGTTACCCACGTCCGTAATTATGAGAATCCCGGAATAAGGGGAACACGATCTCTACTTCGACGGGACGTGCCAAGGAAACCGCTTCGCTAAACACACTGAGGTGGTATAACAAAAAAACGATTCAAGTAAAGGCTTGGTAGTGGCGTGACGTCATGCCGCAAAATACGTCAGCAGATTGAACTCGTGTATATATTATTCTCTCTACGGTGGAATGTGGAATTTATTTTGCAGAGCCAGACACTATCCTGGTGTTCACAATCTTCTATGGATTATTTGGAGGAGGAACCCGCCTTGCAATGCCGAACATTATGCGCGCCGGACTCATCGTCATTGAAGCCGGTTCAGGGGCTCTTGAGGAGTCTGGACTAGGGGTGTCCGGACAGCGGACTATCATCGTCCGCGGACTCCAAGACTACGAAGATACAAGATTGAAGACTCCGTCCCGTGTCCGGATGGGACTTTCCTTGGCGTGGAAGGCAAGCTTGGCGATATGGATATGTAGATCTCCTACCATTGTAACCGACTCTGTGTAACCCTAGCCCTCTCCGGTATCTATATAAACCGGAGGGCTTTAGTCCGTAGGACACAACATCCATTACAATAATCATACCATAGGCTAGCTTCTAGGGTTTAGCCTCCTTGATCTCGTGGTAGATCCACTCTTGTACTACCCATATCATCAATATTAATCAAGCAGGACGTAGGGTTTTACCTCCATCAAGAGGGCCCGAACCTGGGTAAAACATCGTGTCCCTCGTCTCCTGTTACCATCCGCCTAGACGCACACTTCGGGACCCCCTACCCGAGATCCGCCGGTTTTGACACCGACACAAGCCAACAGCAATAGGAAACATCCAGTTGTGTCCATCTAGAGCATTGCATGCTGCCAACTGACCATTCCACTTGCCTGTCAAAAATGATGAGTCTATGCTCAAATATGGACGGCACCCTGCTTTGAACCCATCGATGCAAGGCTTCAAAGCCATAAAAAACTTGGAGAACTTGACTTCACCTTCAGGTGATACCTCTGTATCTATCTCCACAACACTGCCAGGTGACCTCTTTTCCACCTCTGCTTTGAAGTTGTAAAGCATCCTAAATGTATTTGCCCAATCACCATATAAATTTTTCATTGCCCTTTGTTTTGCCTTCCACACTGTGGTATATTTCAGTTTAATGGGGTACATCTTTTCCAAGTCTACTTTGAGTTTCTTGGCAGTAGTGTTTGGTGTTTTGGCTAAAATTGGGGTGATCTTTTCTGCAACCCAAAGTTGTGATGTCATGGTTGATACTCTCTGTGAACTTGTAATACAAATATGTTGATTGGGGATTTGGTTAACCCTGATAGTACTTCCATCAGGTTGCAGTCTAGCAGATATGTACCACTTGCAAGGCTTCACACTACCATCAAATCCTCTAAACCTTGCATAGAACTTCTTTCTATCAGTCCAAACAGTCTTGGCATCAAACTCATGTTTCACTGCATAAGTCTTGAAACACATCCTAATCTCCTTCATGCTTGGGAACAACTTGCCTACTTCAATGACAAGGTTCTCTTTGTCATACACATGCACCAGCTCATCATCATGTGCATCATCTACTTCATCTGCAGCTTGTTCCATCAACTGTCCATCTACTTCTTCATCAGCATTAGTGAAGGAAATATGCCCTAGAGGCAATAATAAAGTTATTATTTATTTCCTTATATCATGATAAATGTTTATTATTCATGCTAGAATTGTATTAACCGGAAACATAATACATGTGTGAATACATAGACAAACAGAATGTCACTAGTATGCCTCTACTTGACTAGCTTGTTAATCAAAGATGGTTTAGTTTCCTGACCGTAGACAAAGGAGTTGTCATTTGATTAACAAGGTCACATCATTAGTAGAATGATCTGATTGACATGACCCATTTCATTAGCATAGCACCTGATCGTAGTTTGTTGCTGTTGCTATTCTTCATAACTTGTACATGTTCCTATGACTATGAGATTATGCAACTCCCGTTTGCCTGAGGAACACTTTGGGTGCTACCAAACGTCACAACGTAACTGGGTGATTATAAAGGAGCATTACAGGTGTCTCCGAAGGTACATGTTGGGTTGGCGTATTTAGAGATTAGGATTTGTCACTCCGATTGTCGGAGAGGTATCTCTGGGCCCTCTCGGTAATGCACATCACATAAGCCTTGCAAGCATTGCAACTAATGTGTTAGTTGTGAGATGATGTATTACGGAACGAGTAAAGAGACATACCGGTAACGAGATTGAACTAGGTATTGGATACCGACGATCGAATCTCGGGCAAGTAACATACCGATGACAAAGGGAACAACGTATGTTGTTATGCGGTCTGACCGATAAAGATCTTTGTAGAATATGTAGGAGCAATATGGGCATCCAGGTTCCGCTATTGGTTATTGACCGGAGACGTGTCTCGGTCATGTCTACATTGTTCTCGAACTGTAGGGTCCGCACGCTTAAGGTTACGATGACAGTTATTATGAGTTTATGCATTTTGATGTACCGAAGGAGTTCGGAGTCCCGGATGTGATCACGGACATGACGAGGAGTCTCGAAATGGTCGAGACGTAAAGATTGATATATTGGAAGCCTATATTTGGATACCGGAAGTGTTCCGGTGAAGTTTCGGATAAAACCGAAGTACCGGAGGGGTTACCGGAACCCCCCGGGGACTTAATGGGCCATATGGGCCTAGGTGGAAGAGAAGAGAGGAGGCAAAGGGGCTGGCCGGCGCCCCCTCCCCCCTCTAGTCCGAATAGGACAAGGAGAGGGGGGCGGCGCCCCCCCTTCCTCTCTCTCCCCCTCTTCCACTCCTAGTCCAACTAGGTTTGGGGGGGAGTCCTACTCCCGGTGGGAGTAGGACACCTCCTGGCGCGCCAAGGACCTGGCCGGCCAGCCCCTCCCCTTGTTCCTTTATATACGGGGGCAGGGGGCACCCCATAGACACACAAGTTGATCCTTGAGATCGTTCCTTAGCCGTGTGCGGTGCCCCCTTCCACCAAATTCCACCTCGATTATATCGTTGCAGTGCTTAGGCGAAGCCCTGCGCCGGTAACACATCAAGATCGTCACCACGCCGTCGTGCTGACGGAACTCTTCCCCGACACTCTGCTGGATCGGAGCCCGGGGATCGTCATTGAGCTGAACGTGTGCTAAGTACTCGGAGGCATCGGAGTAACGGTGCTGGGATCGGTTGGATCGCGTGAAGGACGTACGACTACTTCCACTACGCTGTGTCAACGCTTCCGCTACGATCTACAAGGGTATGTAGATGACACTCTCCCCTCTCGTTGCTATGCATCACCATGATCTTGCGTGTTCGTAGGAAATTTTTTGAAATTACTACGTTCCCCAACAGTGGCATCCGAGCCTAGGTTTTTATGGTTTGATGTTTTGCACGAGTAGAACACAAGTGAGTTGTGGGCGATACAAGTCATACTACCTACCAGCATGTCATATTTTGGTTCAGCGGTATTGTGAGATGAAGCGGCCCGGACCGACATTACGCGTACGCTTACACGAGACTGGTTTCACCGTTACGAGCACTCGTGCTTAAAGGTGACTGGCGGGTGTCTGTCTCTCTCACTTTAGTTGAACCGAGTATGGCTACGCCCGGTCCTTGAGAAGGTTAAACGAGTCTATTTGACGAAATATCGTTGTGGTTTTGATGCGTGGTAAAACGGTTCTTGCTAAAGCCCGTAGCAGCCACGTAAAACTTGCAACAAACAAAGTAGAGGACGTCTAACTTGTTTTTGCAGGGCATGTTGTGATGTGATATGGTCAAGACATGATGCTAAATTTTATTGTATGAGATGATCATGTTTTGTAACCGAGTTATCGGCAACTGGCAGGAGCCATATGGTTGTCGCTTTATTGTATGCAATGCAATCGCCCTGTAAAGCTTTACTTTATCACTAAGCGGTAGCGATAGTCGTAGAAGCATAAGTTTGGCGAGACGACAACGATGCTACGATGGAGATCAAGGTGTCGCGCCGGTGAAGATGGTGATCATGACGGTGCTTTGGAGATGGAGATCACAAGCACAAGATGATGATGGCCATATCATATCACTTATATTTATTGCATGTGATGTTTATCTTTTATGCATCTTATCTTGCTTTGATTGACGGTAGCATTATAAGATGATCTCTCACTAATTATCAAGAAGTGTTCTCCCTGAGTATGCACCGTTGCGAAAGTTCTTCGTGCTGAGACACCACGTGATGAGCGGGTGTGATAGGCTCTACGTTCAAATACAACGGGTGCAAAACAGTTGCACACGCGGAATACTCAGGTTATACTTGACGAGCTATGCATATAAGATATGACCTCGGAACACGGAGACCGAAAGGTCGAGCGTGAATCATATAGTAGATATGATCAACATAGTGATGTTCACCATTGAAACTACTCCATCTCACGTGATGATCGGACATGGTTTAGTTGATTTGGATCACGTGATCACTTAGAGGATTAGAGAGATATCTATCTAAGTGGGAGTTCTTAAGTAATATGATTAATTGAACTTAAATTTATCATGAACTTAGTACCTGATAGTATCTTGCTTGTCTATGTTGTGTAGATAGATGGCTCGTGCTGTTGTTCTGTTGAACTTTAATGCGTTCCTTGAGAAAGCAAAGTTGAAAGATGATGGTAGCAATTACACGGACTGGGTCCGTAACTTGAGGATTATCCTCATTGCTGCACAGAAGAATTACGTCCTGGAAGCACCGCTAGGTGCCAGGCCTGGTGCAAGGGCTACGCCAGATGTTGTGAACGTCTGGCAAAGCAAAGCTGATGACTACTCTATAGTTCAGTGTGCCATGCTTTACGGCTTAGAACCGGGACTTCAACGACGTTTTGAACACCATGGAGCATATGAGATGTTCCAGGAGTTGAAGTTAATATTTCAAGCAAATGCCCGGATTGAGAGATATGAAATCTCCAATAAGTTCTATAGCTGTAAAATGGAGGAGAACGGTTACATCGGTGAGCATATACTCGAATGTCAGGTATAACAATCACTTGATTCAACTGGGAGTTAATCTTCCGGATGATTGCGTCATTGACAGAATTCTCCAATCACTGCCACCAAGCTACAAGAGCTTCGTGATGAACTATAATATGCAAGGGATGACCAAAACTATGCCCGAGCTCTTCGCGATCTTTGAAAGCATGGAGGTAGAAATCAAAAAGGAGCATCAAGTGTTGATGGTTAACAAAACCACTAGTTTCAAGAAAAAGGGCAAAGGGAAGAAAAAGGGGAACTTCAAAAAGAACAGCAAGCAAGTTGCTGATCAAGAGAAGAAACCCAAGTCTGGACCTAAGCCTGAAACTGAGTGCTTCTATTGCAAGCAGACTGGTCACTGGAAGCGGAACTGCCCCAAGTATTTGGCGGATAAGAAGGATGGCAAGGTTAACAAAGGTATATGTGATATACATGTTATTGATGTGTACCTTACTAATCCTCGCAGTAGCACCTGGGTATTTGATACTGGTTCTGTTGCTAATATTTGCAACTCGAAACAGGGACTACGGATTAAGCGAAGATTGGCTAAGGACGAGGTGACGATGCGCGTGGGAAATGGTTCCAAAGTCGATGTGATCGCAGTCGGCACGCTACCTCTACATCTACCTTCGGGATTAATATTAGACCTAAATAATTGTTATTTAGTACCAGCGTTGAGCATGAACATTATATTTGGATCTTGTTTAATGCGAGACGGTTATTCATTTAAATCAGAGAATAATGGTTGTTCTATTTATATGAGTAATATCTTTTATGGTCATGCACCATTAAAGGATGGTTTATTTTTGCTTAATCTCGATAGTAGTGATACACATATTCATAATGTTGAAGCCAAAAGATGCAGAGTTAATAATGATAGTGCAACTTATTTGTGGCACTGCCGTTTGGGTCATATCGGTGTAAAACGCATGAAGAAACTCCATACTGATGGACTTTTGGAGTCACTTGATTATGAATCACTTGGCACTTGCGAACCGTGCCTTATGGGCAAGATGACTAAAACACCGTTCTCCGGTACTATGGAGAGAGCAACAGATTTATTGGAAATCATACATACTGATGTATGTGGTCCAATGAATGTTGAGGCTCGTGGCGGATATCGTTATTTTCTCACCTTCACTGATGATTTGAGCAGATATGGGTATATCTACTTAATGAAACACAAGTCTGAAACATTTGAAAAGTTCAAAGAATTTCAGAGTGAAGTGGAAAATCATCGTAACAAGAAAATAAAGTTTCTACGATCTGATCGTGGAGGAGAATATTTGAGTTATGAGTTTGGTCTACATTTGAAACAATGCGGAATAGTTTCGCAACTCACGCCACCCGGAACACCACAGCGTAATGGTGTGTCCGAACGTCGTAATCGTACTTTACTAGATATGGTGCGATCTATGATGTCTCTTACAGATTTACCGCTATCGTTTTGGGGTTATGCTCTAGAGACGGCTGAATTCACTTTAAATAGGGCACCATCAAAATCCGTTGAGACGACGCCTTATGAACTATGGTTTGGCAAGAAACCAAAGTTGTCGTTTCTGAAAGTTTGGGGCTGTGATGCTTATGTGAAAAAGCTTCAACCTGATAAGCTCGAACCCAAATCGGAAAAATGTGTCTTCATAGGATACCCAAAGGAAACAGTTGGGTACACCTTCTATCACAGATCCGAAGGCAAGATTTTTGTTGCTAAATTCGGGAACTTTCTAGAGAAGGAGTTTCTCTCGAAAGAAGTGAGTGGGAGGAAAGTAGAACTTGATGAGATAACTGTATCTACTCCCTTATTGAAAAGTAGTACATCACAGAAATCAGTTTCTGGGACACCTACACCAAATAGGGAGGAAGCTGATGATAATGATCATGAAAATTCAGATCAAGTTTCCACTGAACCTCATAGATCAACCAGAGCAAGATCCGCACCAGAGTGGTACGGTAATCCTATTCTGGAAGTCATGTTACTAGACCATGATGAACCTACGAACTATGAAGAAGCGATGGTGAGCCCAGATTCCGCAAAATGGCTTGAGGCCATGAAATCTGAGATGGGATCCATGTATGAGAACAAAGTATGGACTTTGGTTGACTTGCCCGATGATCGGCAAGCAATTGAGAATAAATGGATCTTTAAGAAGAAGACTGACGCCGACGGTAATGTTACTGTCTATAAAGCTCGACTTGTTGCGAAAGGTTTTCGACAAGTTCAAGGGATTGACTACGATGAGACCTTCTCACCCGTAGCGATGCTTAAGTCTGTCCGAATCATGTTAGCAATTGCCGCATTTTATGATTATGAAATTTGGCAAATGGATGTTAAAACTGCATTCCTGAATGGATTTCTGGAAGAAGAGTTGTATATGATGCAACCAGAAGGTTTTATCGATCCAAAGGGGGCTAACAAAGTGTGCAAGCTCCAGCGATCCATTTATGGACTGGTGCAAGCCTCTCGGAGTTGGAATAAACGCTTTGATAGTGTGATCAAAGCATTTGGTTTTATACAGACTTTTGGAGAAGCCTGTATTTACAAGAAAGTGAGTGGGAGCTCTGTAGCATTTCTGATATTATATGTGGATGACATATTACTAATCGGAAATAATATAGAATTTCTGGATAGCATAAAAGGATACTTGAATAAGAGTTTTTCAATGAAAGACCTCGGTGAAGCTGCTTACATATTAGGCATTAAGATCTATAGAGATAGATCGAGACGCTTAGTTGGACTTTCACAAAGCACATACCTTGACAAAGTTTTGAAGAAGTTCAAGATGGATCAAGCAAAGAAAGGGTTCTTGCCTGTGTTACAAGGTGTGAAGTTGAGTAAGACTCAATGCCCGACCACCGCAGAAGATAGAGAGAAAATGAAAGATGTTCCCTATGCTTCAGCCATAGGTTCTATCATGTATGCAATGTTGTGTACCAGACCTGATGTGTCCCTTGCTATAAGTTTAGCAGGGAGGTACCAAAGTAATCCAGGAGTGGATCACTGGACAGCGGTCAAGAACATACTTAAGTACTTAAGAAGGACTAAAGATATGTTTCTCATTTATGGAGGTGACAAAGAGCTCGTCGTAAACGGTTACGTCGATGCAAGCTTTAACACTGATCCGGACGATTCTAAATCGCAAATCGGATACGTATTTACATTAAACGGTGGAGCTGTCAGTTGGTGCAGTTCTAAACAAAGCGTCGTGGCGGGATCTACATGTGAAGCGGAATACATAGCTGCTTCGGAAGCAGCAAATGAAGGAGTCTGGATGAAGGAGTTCATATCCGATCTAGGTGTCATACCTAGTGCATCGGGTCCAATGAAAATCTTTTGTGACAATACTGGTGCAATTGCTTTGGCAAAGGAATCCAGATTTCACAAGAGAACCAAGCACATCAAAAGACGCTTCAATTCCATCCGGGATTTAGTCCAGGTGGGAGACATAGAGATATGCAAGATACATACGGATCTGAATGTTGCAGACCCGTTGACTAAGCCTCTTCCACGAGCAAAACATGATCAGCACCAAGACTCCATGGGTGTTAGAATCATTACTGTGTAATCTAGATTATTGACTCTAGTGCAAGTGGGAGACTGAAGGAAATATGCCCTAGAGGCAATAATAAAGTTATTATTTATTTCCTTATATCATGATAAATGTTTATTATTCATGCTAGAATTGTATTAACCGGAAACATAATACATGTGTGAATACATAGACAAACAGAATGTCACTAGTATGCCTCTACTTGACTAGCTTGTTAATCAAAGATGGTTTAGTTTCCTGACCATAGACAAAGGAGTTGTCATTTGATTAACAAGGTCACATCATTAGTAGAATGATCTGATTGACATGACCCATTTCATTAGCATAGCACCTGATCGTAGTTTGTTGCTGTTGCTATTCTTCATAACTTGTACATGTTCCTATGACTATGAGATTATGCAACTCCCGTTTGCCTGAGGAACACTTTGGGTGCTACCAAACGTCACAACGTAACTGGGTGATTATAAAGGAGCATTACAGGTGTCTCCGAAGGTACATGTTGGGTTGGCGTATTTCGAGATTAGGATTTGTCACTCCGATTGTCGGAGAGGTATCTCTGGGCCCTCTCGGTAATGCACATCACATAAGCCTTGCAAGCATTGCAACTAATGTGTTAGTTGTGAGATGATGTATTCTCGAGCGAGTAAAGAGACTTACCGTAACGAGATTGAACTAGGTATTGGATACCGACGATCGAATCTCGGGCAAGTAACATACCGATGACAAAGGGAACAACGTATGTTGTTATGCGGTCTGACCGGTAAAGATCTTTGTAGAATATGTAGGAGCCAATATGGGCATCCAGGTTCCGCTATTGGTTATTGACCGGAGACGTGTCTCGGTCATGTCTACATTGTTCTCGAACCGTAGGGTCCGCACGCTTAAGGTTACGATGACAGTTATTATGAGTTTATGCATTTTGATGTACCGAAGGAGTTCGGAGTCCCGGATGTGATCACGGACATGACGAGGAGTCTCGAAATGATCGAGACGTAAAGATTGATATATTGGAAGCCTATATTTGGACACCGAAAGTGTTCCGGTGAAGTTTCGGATAAAACCGAAATGGGAGGGTTACGGACCCCGGGACTTAATGGGCCATATGGGCCTAGGTGGAAGAGAAGAGAGGAGGCAAAGGGGCTGGCCGGCGCCCCCTCCCCCTCTAGTCCGAATAGGACAAGGAGAGGGGGGCGGCGCCCCCCCTTTCCTCTCTCTCCCCCTCTTCCACTCCTAGTCCAACTAGGTTTGGGGGGGAGTCCTACTCCCGGTGGGAGTAGGACACCTCCTGGCGCGCCAAGGACCTGGCCGGCCAGCCCCTCCCCTTGTTCCTTTATATACGGGGGCAGGGGGCACCCCATAGACACACAAGTTGATCCTTGAGGTCGTTCCTTAGCCGTGTGCGGTGCCCCCTTCCACCAAATTCCACCTCGATTATATCGTTGCAGTGCTTAGGCGAAGCCCTGCGCCGGTAACACATCAAGATCGTCACCACGCCGTCGTGCTGACGGAACTCTTCCCCGACACTCTGCTGGATCGGAGCCCGGGGATCGTCATCGAGCTGAACGTGTGCTAAGAACTCGGAGGCATCGAAGTAACGGTGCTGGGATCGGTTGGATCGCGTGAAGGACGTACGACTACTTCCACTACGCTGTGTCAACGCTTCCGCTACGATCTACAAGGGTATGTAGATGACACTCTCCCCTCTCGTTGCTATGCATCACCATGATCTTGCGTGTTCGTAGGAAATTTTTTGAAATTACTACATTCCCCAACAATTAGCAGGCAAACTAGATTTGCCCCTCTCCTGATTATCTCTGTCATCGACTGGAATGCCAAAAAGTTTGGCCATCTCAATGTCAGGCATTGGTGCAATGACCAAATCAGTAGGCTCATCTAATTCAACTACATTCCAATCAACAGTTGCTACAGTTTCAGTTTCAGTTCCATTCACCTGTCCCTCTTCGGCTATTACTGTAAGTTCAGTACACATGGGAATCAATGGCCTCTGTGTAGCCCAATCATCATCTACCATCTGCGCAGCCAATTGTGATGGCACATATCCAACCTTCGAAAAAATGTTCAGATCAACGAGCTCAGCAAAAAAATTAGCCCGTTTGCTTGTCCAGCCGTTTTGCCGATCGATTTCTTCAACAATCTGTTCACCATCTTCTATTCTAACATACTCTCCTTTCCAATCATCAAACCGCAACAGTGATACTTCTTGCTCTGGACCCCAAACAATATTCTCCCCAATTTTTTCCACCCATTTCTTCACTGCCGTCTCTCCCATGTTATGTAGAACTTGTGGATCAATCTCTGTAAACTCAACCTCCCATTTAACAATTGTGTCTCTCTCAATGTTCTGTATGCTACCATCAACTAATTTTGCCTTTGATGGAAAGAAATTGACTGTCAATTTGAAGGTCCGAGCGGCAGCATCCCCTCTGTCAGTGGCGGGCAGTGTGAGCCCGTGAGAAAGAGCAGACGAGGCCACCCCCTAATTGCATGCAAAATTGGATCGGAGAGAGACGCATTACCTATTCGAAGTTGAATCTAGCGGCTCCATCTCTCCACGGGCTCCCCTCACAACCTATCGATTCCGCAAGCAAAAACAGAGGAAACGAGCTGAGATCTACGGGCCCGAGAGAGGAACGGGAGGGCGACTAGGGTTTGAATTCACTCACCATTTTCTGCGGTTGAGAACGAGGGCTCCGCTGCAGCCACCAAGAACACAAGATCCGCCGCCACCGGAGAAGAAGGGGGGCAGAGTGAGGGGGGCAGAGTGGCGGGCCCGGCACGGTCGGGCGGCAGGGCACGGTCAGCTGTTTTGAGGAACAATTAAGTTGGACCCACATGTCCTAACATAAACGGGAGGGCTTGGTTGACGACCAATTTAATCACATTTAACACCCCATGTGGCCCTGGGCTATTTATACGCTCAAATGTGTCGCACCACAGCCATTCGCTCGAACAACGTCGCACTCCTTCCAATTCGCATGAAAAATGTCGCACAGGAGCTATTGGCCCCGGCTTCTCGTGGGTCGTTGAAAGTCCAGGGTGGGCCGAAATATTGCCATTTTTCTTGGCTGATTACAACTGGGCTGATTTCACCCACTAAGCCCATGTTCTTTTCTTATCTCGGCCATCATCAGTTCCTCACTACGGGGGCAATGCCACCTCGCCGGTGACGACGGAGCGGCCAGCGGCCGCCGGGGGCAATACGACCACGCCGTACGAGACCCTTGGACTGGTGCGGGCGCCACCGCGACCTTCTCCGGCTGCACTGGATTGGATCTAGGCACTGCTCCGGTTCTTCACCCCGTCGCCTTGACCTTTTCCAGAGCTGTGTATCATACCACTTTTAATCGCTCTGAAATCAAATCAAATCATAATACAAGTGGAGCTGCCTATGTCATCATGGTGATGATTTGTTAGCGTTCAACTAAATTTGAAGGTCAACTGATGTTTCCCTAGATATTTTTAGTGCTCACCTACCGTGGTTATCCTGTATTGAATCTTTCACCCATCAGATGCATCACCCTAAACTCAACTTGTCTTCTTAATTACATTCAAATTTAATATTCAACTCTACGGAAAATTAATAATAATTTTGAAAGTCAACTTATATCGCGCATACTTAAGTACTTGACCCATCTTGTTGGTCATCTCATCGTTTCTATGTAAAGCCCAACCTGCTAGGTGGATCCTGTCTCTCCTTGCCAATCTCTTCGACTTTGATATTTCTTGATGGGCTAGCTGCATCCCTGGCAACCTTCCAGTTCCAGGTTAGTGCTCCACCAGTTCTTCGGTAAATGCTTTTGGAATGGCCAACCAGCCCTTTCTGTTAGAGTTCTGTAAGCTCTGCTGAATTTATCTTTATGCTTTCGCCTTCCGGGTCTGAAAATTGTTCCTGTTGCATTGACGTCTTCCAGACCTGTATATCTCTTACTCTGATTGCTCTGCTGTTTACCAAATCAATTTAAATCATAACACAAGTGTAGCTGCCTATGTCACGATTTTATTTTACACTAACTGATGGAAGGGTCGTACCATATTTTAGTGCTCACCTTCCTCCTGGGGTTAATCTTTTTGACCCCTTCAGCCCTGGGATGCATCACCCTGATAAAAATTTGTTTAATGTGAAGTCTACTCTGTCTGATTTCAATGTTAGCCCCTCTCTTCATTTCTATCTGCAACCACACGAAGCTGGTAGGAGGATCTAGTCTCATCTTCTTCTTGCACCTCTCTTCGACTTGGAGGTTTTCTGAACAACCAGCTGCATCCCTATAGACCATCAAGGTTAGTGCCAAGCTCTTCGGCGAATACTTTTGGAACGATTTACAGTTGTGTGGTTTGGGTTCCATTACTGTTTCTGGTCCACCCTACCGGACATGTGTGCATCTAGCTTCTGTTCCCAAGCGTATTTTCTCATCTTTGCTCAGCGTGTATATTTGATTTCACTTTGCAATTCAGCTATATTTAGTTATATGTTGGGAGTTTAGCCTCCAAATAGGAATGTAAATTTATATATGAATCTGGCAAGCACGGCTCGGTCACTTAATTACGTGACAGAAGGGGATGGTCTTTCTTGTTCTTATCTACTTCCGTCTAATCTCAAATATCTGTCCATCTTCCTGCGTGTACTTTGGTCTGGCTCTCTGTTTTCTTGTCATCTTCGTTGACACAGGCTTTTGGCCACATCATTGCACACCTGCAGCGCAAGCGAGGCATTTACTCGCGATATATTTGCCGGTACTTCGAAACCAAGCTAAGAGAATAGAGGCTAATCAAATTAAGAGCAAAGGTATTTCAACATTTGTGATTAAATTATACATTTATGTTAAAGAAGAGGACTCCAAGGGGATACCCTGTAATCAGGATGAAGAGTGCAAAAAAAAAAACATAATTCTTCTCCAAGGATACCATGGTGCCCTTTGCCCCTAAAAAAGAGTTTTTAATGTTAGTCAATGCACAGTTTGCAAGTTAACTTGTTCTAGACCGTCAGACCAAGTTAGTTGCAAAGAAGTCCTTTGAATGGTATTGGTGTGCATCCGCCCCTTTTTTTGGTCTTTGCTCTTCCTAGTAAATAATTCACCATGAATTCTGCATATTCAAATTCAGTTGGAGGAAATAACCCACTGGTTGGAGTAACTCATGAATAAGGAGTGGAGTATATAACCCAAGATCATACGACCATTTTTCCTGTTCTTTTTTGAGAGAAACAACCATTTTTCTCCTCGTCTTCTCAACGTCGGGTCTTCGTTCGATTGATCCAGCAAGACTCCTCCCTTCTCTTCTTGGTCTGTTCCCGTACTGTTGGATGCCAAGTTCAAGGCTTGTACTGCCAGGCATAGCTCGTTTTGGTTCTCTTTCTCTGTTTCCTTTTGACTTCTTTTTTTTTTGCGATGACCTTTTGACTTCTTTCTGTTTCGTGTGCTTTCCTGTAGCCGTTGTGTTGTATCTCATTCTTGTTCATGCAAATGAAAATGGGTCAGGCCGGCTTTTGCCTGCCGTAGCAGCTTAAAAAAAACAATTTTTCTAAATGGTTCTGTACTCTTGTGACCAAGGCCGCCGGTGCAGGGCTGGCACTAGCTAGCCCAGCCCAATTGCCTTTTCATGTATTTTTTTAAATTTTTGAAACATTTTCAGGGGCTATAGCCTAACTTGCCCCAAGTGCCCTGGCTGGGAGTATTATACTCCCACTATTCATATACCACTTATATGCTGATAAATACACACTCCCAGTCCAGATGTTTACAATTTTCCACCTCGAACTCATTCTATATACCTGTCAAAAAGAGTTTACTTGATTTTTTTTTCTCATGTGGCTTCGTGTAATCAGGTATGGAGACATCAGCTTGTGATGAATTAGAGAAGAAGCTAACTGATTCAAATGCAACACCAATCTCTTTCCCACTAGTAGTACTAAAGACCATCACGTGTGATTTTTCCACTAAGTCAGTACTAGGCGAAGGTGGATTTGGAGTGGTCTACAAGGTACGGGAATTCTATTAACTCCACATTTGAATGTTGGCAATAGTAATAATTAATTAAACATACAGTTACATACGGTGAAGACAGTTTTACTCAATACACACAGGGAATTTTTCGGAGTGGGAAAATTATTGCTGTGAAGAAGCTTTTTGAAATACAGCTAAAAGAGGAGACGTTCCAGAAAGAAGTCAGTTGTCTTATGGGGGTTAAGCACCAAAATGTCGTACAATTTCTAGGTTACTGTGCAGAATCAAGTTGGGAAGCGATAGAGCAACCAAGTGGGAGTCGGAAGTATATTTTTGCTAAAATGCCGAACAGGTTGCTCTGCTTCGAGTATGTATCCAACAAAAGTCTTGACAGACATATTTCCGGTATGGTTCTTCAGAACTATGGTTCTTCAGAACACTGCTCTCTCTCTCTCTCTCTCTCTCTCTCTCTCTCTCTCTCTCTCTCTCTCTCTCTCTCTCTCTCTCTCTCTCTCTCTCTCTCTCTCTCTCTCTCTCTCTCTCTCTCTCTCTCTCTCTCTCTCTCTCTCTCTCTCTCTCTCTCTCTCTCTCTCTCTCTCTCTCTCTCTCTCTCTCTCTCTCTCTCTCTCTCTCTCTCTCTCTCTCTCTCTCTCTCTCTCTCTCTCTCTCTCTCTCTCTCTCTCTCTCTCTCTCTCTCTCTCTCTCTCTCTCTCTCTCTCTCTCTCTCTCTCTCTCTCTCTCTCTCTCTCTCTCTCTCTCTCTCTCTCTCTCTCTCTCTCTCTCTCTCTCTCTCTCTCTCTCTCTCTCTCTCTCTCTCTCTCTCTCTCTCTCTCTCTGCTTAGTTAGTCAACACATCTCAGAACTATGTTGTGTCAGCTACTAGCGTAAGGACATCATTTGAGTAGTAGTCAAACCTAGATGGTGACGGTATCAAAATGTAATTATTGATCGGTTTATAATTTCTTTTATTTAGTTTATTAGTTTCCGCAGATGAATCTTTGGGCCTTGAGTGGAATATGAGATTCAAGATAATCAAGGGGATCTGCAACGGTTTAAATTTTCTTCATGAAGAATGTTATATGGTTCATCTGGACCTTAAGCCTGAAAATATATTGATGGACTCTAATCTAATGCCGAAAATAGCTGATTTTGGTTTGTCGAGGATCTTTAGCAAGCAACAATCACGAATTGTCACTGCTAATCCGGCAGGGACACGGTAAGCTACACCTCTTGTACCACCTTTTCCCTAGCTACTTTGAATCTCCTTATTTATGTTTGCAGTGCTTCATGCTTTTGTATTTGCAGTGGATATATGGCACCGGAATACTTAATCCGAGGTGTAGTCTCGAACAAGGCAGATATCTTCAGCCTTGGTGTTATAGTTATAGAAATAATCACAGGTGGTAGGGACTATCCATATTTCCAGGAAGATAGTCCCCAGTCAACGGCCAAATCTTTCCAGAAGTTCACGGAGAAAGTAAGATGAATTAATCTAGTATTTGCACACATAACATCACTCTACCTCACTGTTGCAAATTGACAGGTTCAGGAAAATTGGAGGAACCAATTTGTATCCACACCAAAGTATAAATCAATGGAGAAATATATCCAACAAATAAAACTGTGTGTGGACATAGCCCTAAAATGTGTGGACCCTGATCTGGGCAACAGACCTACTGCAAAGGATATAATCCAGGCACTTAATTCAGTAGACCAGGTATGATTACTCATGGAGGACTATATTTGGTAACATCCCAACTTAATTTATGAAAGCTTCTAGAGAAATATGAAAGCTTCTAGAGAAATATGCCTAAATAATACTCTTTCCTTTTCAGTTTACAAAGCCTACCTATTTTGTGTCCAGTCAAATCCTTTCAAGTTTAACTAAGTTCATAGAAAAATATATCACAATCTCTAATACCAAATAAATATTAGTATATCGGTCGTGAAATATATTTTCATAGTGTAATTAATTAATGTCCACATTTTTTCTGTAAACATGGTCAAACTAGAAAGGATTTGACTTAAGACAGAATAGATGGCCTTGTCAACTGAAAAGGAGGGAATATTACAGAAGTTCATATTTATTATGCTAATATTAGTATCATAATATAATTTAAATAGAAATCTACAACAGTCATTGTATATGTAAGTCAAATTTTGTTAGGATTCCTTTTGTTATTCTTTTGATCAAAGGGAGATTCATACTATCAAATAAACAAGAAGAAACTCAATTATATATATGAAAGTTAATTTTATTTGTTGGAAGTCTCACTATTTGTGCATGTTTATATAGGTGGAAGCCCACGAAGAGTTGTTGTTGGATATGCATGGCACTGACAAGTTGCTGGTACTAAACACTACTGCTAGCAACGATCTCACACCCCCGTGTATCACTGAGGACATGTTCAAGAACAAGACACATGGTAAAGTTGTTGAGGAAGCAACATCTGAGCGTTTGTCACCAATACCCTCGCCAAAGTTGAGCACAGGCAATCCAAGTTATCACCAGGCAATGAAGAAATCTGATGAGACACAACCAGCAAGCGAGCCAACAGTTGATCAGGTGAGCTCAGTAATTAACAATGTAACCTTGCAAAGGTATTCTAGTAGATAATAAGTCAACACAAATGAAAATGAAGTTTGATTATATTTGGGTACAGGATAACTAAAATACAATAATTTAGAATTGGGTTTGTGAATCATCTTGAATATCATTGCTAATGGTTAATCGTCGACCAAATTGACTGGAATTGTGAACCGCCATGGATAACCTATTATCTCAGATTGTTGTATCGTGGAATCTCAGGCAGCTCGTTTATTTAAAATACCTCAAATTATGATAAGTTTTGCCAATGATTTTGCTTCAGATGACGAGTCTATAGTGTGGTGGTGTAATGGTTCAGATAGAAATGTATGAGTGTCAACATGGATGAAAGTAAGACAAGCCCAGGACACAATATGTTCTTTTAGGCGAATTTTATAGTGAGGATAAAAATATTCTCTATGGAGGGGTCTCTTCCCCACTCTCATCTATGAATCCTCGGTTACTTTTATGTACGAACAATTTGTGGCATTCACAGAACAAATTTCCTTAGTTCAAACAAAATAAGTTCATGTGGGCAAGAGGAATATATATGTCATGAATTAAGCATGTATCGATGGGAATTGAGGATATTAACCATGCAAATTCTCTTGCAGGTAATTGGAAGCTGCGGGCTCCTTGGCGTCTACCCGCTCAAGCTCTACTTCCCCATGGAACCAAACAAGTTGATCCCCTGCTCACTGCACCTAACAAACAATGAGAATAACCAAGTAGTCTTCAGGCTTATGGAGATAGAGAAGAGATATAACAGGGACTGCACACTGAAGCTTCCATTATACAACATTTTGCCTGCGAGGTCCACTTACACACTTGTCGTGACACTCACGACCGGAGAAATGGAGAACTTACTAAAAGAAAGGGAGGTTGGTTTAATCCTGCAGACTGTTATTAGTGATGAGTATATCAGACCTTTTAAACACGGATTTGATTGCGACCGGTATTTTGAGAAAGCGAAAAAGGAGAATGTGGTGCATACCATGTCACTGAAAGCTATTTATGCCCCGCAAGAGAAGACACTTTGTGAGGTGAGTGCATTCAATTAACAAAATGTGTTTGCTCCACGGGGATATATAAGTTGAGCATATGTTTGATTGCCTATTTTTGTCAATCTCTTTCACATTTCTATTTCTTCGGAACAACATCCATGTGTTGCATATTTTGTATCTTTCACATATCTATGTCTTCAGAGCAAGATCCAGCCATGCATTCTCATCCGCACCTGTAGACCTTAGATTACCATAACATTTTGCTAAGGTCGACTTTCTAGATTACAACCTTTAGTGACCAAGATTTATGAAATATTCAGACAACTGAACATTTATAAATCTATAGTTAGTTACAGAGGTTTTCAAACAAGTTTGACCAAAACCATACTATACAAAGCATTGGTGAAATTGCCACCTGAACTACCCAAATTTATTAGGGTTTCGTCTAGTCCACCTATCTAGTAAATCATTTAAAAAATGATGCTAAATGAGACAAGTAACCATATGAGATAGTGATGGGCAACTATAGTGCAATATAGGGTTTAAGTTCATATGTACAATCAACTATGCGAGATGCATCTACTATGTCATAGGAAATGATGTCCAAAATCGTTCCACTTGAAATTTTGTAGCATGGTAGATGCATCATATGTCAATATTGTCAAATATATCAAATTCTTTCATAACTTATTAGATCTCCTAATCTCTAGATTACATAGATTGCACCTAAAACCTTCATTGCATAGTTATTTGGGAGGGTTGAGATGAACAAAAGTTCATTTAAGATGCTAACAGGGAATACATGTGACCAGTTGATATCACTGAAACAATGCTCCTTTAATGATCAGTTTTTTTACGGGAAGGCCTTCACGGCTAGCTTTATTTATTAATAGCTGCTACATCATCCACAAGAAGATTTACAATAAAATTCGGCGATGCATCAACCCACACAGATGGATTGTTAACACTCCCCCAAGTAGCTAGCTCATGAGCAACTAAATTTGACTCACAGTTATAATGCTCTATGGAAACCTTCCCAAAATCTTGCAAAAGTGTCATGCACTCCTCCAGAATGGGTGCCACCACCATACCTTGGCCTTCGTTCTCCCTTATGGCATCTGTGACAATAATGTTGTCCATCCTTACTAACACATTAATGACCAGTTGATATCACTGATTGCTTCCCTTTGTTTCTCTTTTCTTTCATGCATTTATGATCGATGTAGCGAGCAATCCCACCTTCAACACAGGTATGTTTTCTTTTTTCACTCTTTCTTAGGCCATCTAACTTTGAGGTGGTTTTTAAAATGTTGACAAGCGTTTTGTCGGACCAGATCATATCCATGGAGAATACACATGGGGAGATCATGTTTTCGCTAGACGTCAATAGGACAGAGCGATGGTGAGTTTGTAGCACAATACGATTATTAAAATCCTTAAACCAGTTTTTTCAAGCGAGTGCATTATATAGGATGTGAGCATGCCTTAATTTCTTCTCACTGCACAGGATTATAACAAGCCATCCGTTTGGACACATTCATATTTGGAACTATGATGCACAGGTAAGTTACTGTGTTTCCATACAAGAGCAGTTAGGTTAACATTTTTTTCCGAGTAACTCGCAGGAGCTATAGATTTTCATTAAATCGAAAGAAAACACTATTGTAAGTCCTATTAGAACTGCTAGGTTCCCAAACCAGGATTCACTTGTTACAGTATATGTGGATTGCACTAGCCCTTTTCCATCAGTTCAAACTTTTGGTTGCGTTGGCTAGTGCATAAAGCTTAACATCACTCACTGTTTTCTCACACACATATGCACACAAGGAACTAGTATGAAACTCTGTAGGTTTGTATCAATATCACAAGCTTACGTATTACATATGGAGTGCCTCTCTTTATGTAGAGGCTGTAGGGGCGGAGCTACAGTGACCGACTGCTACAGTACCCGACACAGCTACAGTGATACATCTCATACCTAATTTACGTACTCCACAACTCATACCCTAGTGGATGACAACTGATATATAGTTAGGGATAACTATTGAGTGATGTCAAATGCCATGACATCCTATTCTTCTTGGCTAAGGTTGCATTATGTCTCTCGACATCTAACTCAATCAATTTGACTTCTTCCTTCTCACGTATGCAACTCTTTGGTACTCCCTCCATTCCGTAATGTAGTGCGTATAGATTTTTTGTAAAGTTAAACTAAGCAAACTTCGACTGAGTTTACAGAAAAGTTTTAAATAGCACGCTAAGCCTCTTAGCGCGGACCTCTTCTAAATGCTATAGCGTGCTATTTAAAATGTTTGCTCATATGTTTGGAGAAAATACTTTTAGCGAATGACCTCTTCTAAACGCTATTTTACCATGGCTTACAGAGATATGCAACATGGAATAACCGATGGTGTATTTAATGATATGCAATTTTAATATCAAATGTACATATTTTTTGACTTTTGAAAAAAATCTATATACACTACATTATGAAATTGAGGGAGTATACGACAAGGTTAACTCCCAATAAATACACCCGTTAGTATGCACTCCCTCCGTTCCGATTTACTCGTCGTGATTTTAGTTCAAATTAGGGGTCTGCCTCCACTGACGGGAGAGCGCCCATTAGTTGAAATCAATTAGCACCGACGATGGGCGCTCATCGCTGACCATCACTGGTGTCTCGACCAATGACGGGCAGTCAGGCAGGCGCTCGTACCATTGACGGTTGTCTTTTGGCACCTATTCAGTGTTATGCGTTTTATGTTTTTTCTTCATACTCATTTTAAGATTGCTTCTGTGTTTCTTTCCATTGACGGTTGTCTTTCGGCACCAGCTCAGTGTTATGCGTTCAATATTTTTTTCACACAAGTTTTAAGATTGCACGTGTTTTGGGGGATCGGCTAGAGTTCCTCTAAGGGCATTTCTAACCGATCCCCACTACGACTATAAGGGAGTAAAATTTTCGGTTTACTCCCTTACCGCGGACCTAGTCGATCCCCGAAAAACGTTAACGGAGTATAATTTTTACTCCAAGTCCCTATTCCCAACTCCCTCTCGCCCTCCCGCGCTGCACCGCCACCCGCCCCTGCAGCCGCCACCGATGACCTCCGAGCCGGCCGGAATGGATAGCCACCCCGCTCACCACGCCGGCCACTGGCGCCGGCTTTTCGCCGTCGGAAACCACCCATGCGCTGTAGCCGGTGCCAACAAAAAGCTTGGGGATTACAAAAAACCACCGGGTCCAAGCTCTGCCTCCAACCGCGCCAATGGTGCCCGGGGTGGCCACCGCGCGTCTCCGGCAACGGCACGCCGCATCTACCGGAGGCAAACGGGCTTGAATGCCGATGGCGGCGGCGGCGCTCGCCGAAGCGGCCGCCAAGAAGAAGATGAAGAAGACCACGGCGGCGCCTCGTCTAAAGCCTACGCCTCGTGCGGCAACTCCGGCGCGAGCGGCGCCGTAGCCAGCAACAAAAAACACGGCCGCCAAGTGCTTGATGAAATGCCAATAAGGTAAAAATAAAACCTTGTGTCCCGTTGGAGCACCATCCATGGCCAATGCAACCGATGGTCCGGTTTCATCGACCAAGTGAACCATGCTCCACCGAGTGGTGTGCAAGTAGCAGAGTGGTGCCCCTGCATCCAAGAGCTATTCAAGCATCGGAACACCAAGTTCGGCCACAAACCCTTCACTTTGCATCATTACTACAAAGAGCGTAGTGGTGGCCGAGAGGGTGGTCGTGCATGCCAAAGATTGGCTCGATCCACAACATATACATGCTATGTTTGTGGTGATTTTGATTCAAACATTGTGTTTGAAATGATGTCTTTTGGGTGAACTTCACATGTTTAAATTTGAAAAACGCGGTGATGAAACCTTATGTTATAAGGATTATTGCTATCCATGTTTTAATTTGAATGATTTAAGATATGTATTGTGTAGAGATTGTGTTTGCGCGGCTAGTATACAAAACGGCCACAAATTTGATTTTACTCCGCTAACTATAGGGGATCGGCTAGGTGCGGCCACTGTTAGTGGAGTAAAATTTTATTCCACTAACTTTACTCCAACTTTTACTCCACTAACTTTTAGGAGATCGGTTAGAAATGCTCTAAGACGGGTTATCCATTCACCTTTGTCGCACAATGTAAATGTATCCGCGATACCTAAACCTGCCTTCTGCCAATGTCTGCGACTGAATGCCCCATCTCCAGTAACAACTGAGCTAATTAAGGAGAGTGGTGATCGTGGGAAGAGACATGATCCTGCTGAGATCGTACGTATTGTCAGCTTAGGCACTCTTAAAATCTGTGTATTTCTTCTGTACAAAATGCAAATGGCCATTTTAGATACAGAAAGTCCTATTTATATTGGCAAATATATGGTACACTTTGGTTTGCATTGGACTAACAGACGTCTCGCTTTTATTTACCACCAGAAATCGATTGCTTCGGTTCAACATGGGGACACAGGCATGCTCTCTAACTATTTTTGCCAGCATACAGTTTCTTTCATTATTATATATAAATATAATGCAATGATATGCTAATAAGATGATCTTCCTGCCACAGTTTCTGCTGTTAAATTTATCGAACGGAAGCAGTGGTTTATTGCTGGGTCGGTGGATGGTTTCATCTATGTGTATAACTACAAAAATGGCATACAGAGAATCGCGGGTTTCCGCGGTGAGGGAAACGGCTGCGGTATCATCTCACTGGCTGTTCATGCAACCCAGCCATATGTGTTGTCATCATGTGGTCAGTACATACAGCTTTGGGACTGGGACAAGGACTGGGAGTGCATACGAAATTTTGAGGAGTCCCACGGTGCAAGTCAACTAAAGTTTAACCCAAAGGACCCCAACAGTTTTGCTAGTGCTTCAGGCGATCACACAGTAAAGGTTTGGTTTCTCTATTTTTCCGTGTAACCTAAAGTTTGACGGTACGGGGAGATACTTAATAGTTTCCCTATTAGACCCTGATTCAGACTCTTATATTTGGTGTCTCAGCTTTGGAGTATTGACTCAGTCACACCTATCTATTCTCTGCGTGGGCATTCCTCCCATGTGAACTGCCTGGATTTCTTCACACGGGATGATCGGCAGTATTTGATTACTGGTTCACATGATGAGACTGCCAGGGTCTGCTCTTTCACTGAAAAAATGAATGTGCTAATAAAGCGCATGTATATTTGCTAATAATGCACTTTTTCTGAAATCAGGTTTGGGACCTGCAGACGAAAGCGAGTATCTATAAACTTGGAGGTTTCACGTCTTCGGTTACTTGTGTGCTTTCACATCCCAATATTCCACTATTTATTACAGGTACAACAGAGGGCGCTATTCATTTGCATAGTGCAACAGATTACAGGTAATCACCTAATTACGCCCTGATGAAACACACACACACACGCACGCACACTCCTTCGGTGCTGCCACTCCTAATATTTCTATGTACTAAATGTACGTGTCCAATAGATGTCCGGTTTTGCATCAGTTTACGAAGCTTATACATATAAATATTTTCATATTTAACATTTATGGGGAAATTAGTAAGTGACTTTCATATGCCGCAGGCTTAAGAGAATCTTCGACATTAATGGTTTTGGAGGTGCTCATCGTCTCGCATGTTTGATGGAGTCAGGAAGGTAATCACTATTTATGCTGTTCATGTTGGTGTTTTAATGTCTAACGGCATTCGTTTGCTGCATGCCCTGCATATACATTTTTTCTTCATTTGGTCAACTTCGAACATATATAAAGTTAGAGTGCTAACTAGGGCCATCTATTTTCGTTGTATCTGTTCCATGCAATCTTATGTTATTCTGGTTTTATATGATGCCAAAAATGTGAATCATCTATTCTTTATCTATCAGGATTGTGATTGGAACTTATCGGTCAGTATCTATAATGGAGATCAATGATGAAATACATTGTATTTAGCCAAGGCCATCTATGGTCAGTATCTAGCTGTGGAAGAATTGGAAGTTCCATACAAGCGCCTACTACGAAATACATTGTATTCGGGCCTCGTACCAAAGAAGCCAATGGAAAAGTTTTTTTTTTTAACTTGGCTCGCATGTAGTGCGGTTTTGCTACATTGCCACCTCTTTTTAACACATTTGACTTGTTCGCCAATTAATTTGGATAATCCGCTGCGATTTTATATGGGATGTATCACTAGATTAAACTATTTGGTGCACGTTCATCGACCATGTCAATGTTCGGTATTCTGCTACTTTTCACACCGTAATGCACTACTGTAGGGAGTAGCTGAATCACCCCCTCCCCCCCCCCCCCCCAACCCTCTTTATAGTTGTAAAACATTCACCTAAAAAACATGAAAAATTAGTGTGTGCTCAAATTATTTTATGTCAAAACAAAGAAGACTCTACATATAAAAGATGCTCTCGTGGAAATAGGAAGCATCAGTTGCTTGGTACATGCTTGAACTTTTTTAGGTCTCAGAGTGCTTGATCACCTTGGCAAGAAGGTTGGAATGTGGAGTAGTGTTGGCTTGAGCTCCTGTAGCGTTATGTGGTCAGTATGGAACCCTTTTTTCATTTCAAATGTTTGGATGTTTTGTGACCCTTCCAAATATTTGTTTGTGACTTTCTTGTTACATTCAAGAATGAGGGGGTGAAGTAGACTACCTAATTTCCATCTCCTTGTTTCTAGTACTTTAATAGGCTAGTTGATGGGGAATAGAACTCAGCTGCATATATTGCTTCATCACATTCTTGTAATCCAGTAATTGTGTCTAATAGATCTATTGTTTGAGCTCGAAAGCATATTTGACACAACACAAAATCTAACAAACTTCATAGATCACAAAAATCTCAGATCAAACAAGCTTCGAAAGCATTCTTGTATTTTCATTCTTTTTGCATTTATTTCTTTAGTTTTTTCATTTTATTTTTATTTGGTTTATTTTATTTCTTTTTCGGTTTTCAATTTTTGCTTTCCTTTGTTTCTTTTTGTTTTCGTTCTACATTTCTTGTATATGTCACCAACATTCTTATAATACACGTTTAATATTTTTCAAATACAAATTAAACCTTTTCTCAATACATGGTCAACAGTTTTTCCAATACACATTTTTAACATTTTTCAAATGCTTTATTAACATTTTTCAAATAGAAAATTAACATTTTTTGAATACTTGTTCAACATTTTCCTACACACACTTAAAAAAATTTCAAATGCTTGATTAACAGTTTTCAAATAAGAAGATTAACATTTGAATACAAAATCAACATTTTTTATACTCCCTCCATCCAAAAAAGCTTGTTCCTCAAATGGATGTATCAAGCACCAAGTTAGTGCTAGATGTATCCATTTGAGAGACAAACTTGAGACAAGTTTTTTCAGAAGGAGGGAGTACACATTTAACATTCTTTAAATGCATGAATAACATTATTCAAACACTTGTTCAACAGTTTTCAAATGCTTGATTAATATTTTTATATACATGATCATTTTTTTAAAAAAAATTCTATACATGGTAAACATTTTCTATACACATTTAACATTTCCCAAATGCATGATTAACATTTTTCAAATACTTGTTCAACATTTTTTAAAAAATTGTTGATTTAGAAAATGATAAAAAAATCATCATTTTGTTAATACATGATCAATACTAATTTTCCAAATACTAATTCGTCATTTTCCATATACTAATTCATCATTTTCCAAATACATGATCAATACTTGTTCAACATTTTTCTATTATTGATTTTCAGTGCTCCATTAACATTTTTTCAAATACTAATTCATAATTTTCCAAATACTTGTTCAACATTTCCAATTTCATGATTATAATTTTCCAATATTTGTTCAACATTTTTCCAATACTTATTCAACATTTTTTAAATACTTGTTCAACATTATGCAAATACTTATTCAAAAAAATTAAATATTTTTTGCAGAGTGTTTTTTGGTGTGTGTGTGTGTGTGTGTGTGTGTGTGCATATGTATGCATGTGTGTGTGTGTGTGTGTGTGTGTGTGTGTGTGTGTGTGTGTGTGTGTGTGTGTGTGTGTGTTTTATATAAAAACATAAACAAAAACAAAATATAAAAATAAAGGAAAAAATAGAATACGTAAAAAACAGAAAAGGAGGTTGTGGCCTCCCACGCTTATGGGCCGGCCCATCTCGGTAGGGTAACTCCCCTCTCGCTTAACGTGAGATATAGGGGCGCCCGTGTGTAATGACACCTCATTTCTTGTATCATTATTAATAGTGAAATATTACTCAAAAAAGTATTAATAGTCAAATATTACTCCAAAAAGTATTAATAGTCAAATTAATGTTGAATGCGGCCCATGTCAGCTATAAATTAGTACTTGACCCATGCATGGTCCAGTGTCTCTCCTCATTCTCACGTACTCCCTCCGTTCCTCTTTTCTTTGCGTATAACTCTCGGCCCAAATACCAAGGTGCTCTTTGGATGAGATGTTTTGGACTATTTTGCCCTTAAGCTGGTGCTATCTGTATGGGATACGGGGGAGCAGGCACGATTATTGTGCATGCGAGGATTGGCTCGCTCCTGCCGCTGCTTTGTTTGGCTCGCTCCTACAGCTGTCATCAATGCAGAGTACTAATTGCTAAGAAACGGAATGGAAGGGTAGAGTAGGAAAGCAGCGCTTGTTTCGGCTAATGCGCAGAGTAAATAGGGAAAAATCATAGAAAGTTATACGCAGACTATTTAGGATCGGAGGGAGTAGTACAGAAGGTGTATCAGCATGTGAGATTGAATCCTGCCCTTTATTTTCTCTTTGGCAATTTCATTTATTCATATCTTTTAAATTATAGTTTCACCTTTGAGACTTTTTATATAATTAAACTCCTAGCGCCAAGACCTTTAGGACAGCATCAATCTTGAATACATTCAAACATGTTTATTTTTTAAGGTTTCAAATGTGCTTAATCTGTTTTGCGAAATTAGTGAAATAAGTTTTTTGAATTGAGCGAAATAAAATTTTAAAATGTGTAAAATTCATGCATGTGAAACAAATTATAGTGTGAAATATGTTAAAGTTGTTATTTCAAAAATGTGAAGCTGACTATTTCAATTATTTTAAAAAATGAGTGAAATCTAGTTTTGAAAATAGTGAAATATTTTTAGATGATATATTTTAATATGTGAAACCATTTTTAGAAATGAGTCAAACCTTTGTGCATACACATGACATGTGTTATTTACAAAATGTGAAATTGATTATTTCAATTATTTTCAAAAATAAGTGAACTCTAGTTTTGAAACAATCAATTTTTTTTAAAATAACATTTTTCAAAAAATTAGTGAAATCTATTTTCTGAAATAAGTTAACCCAATTTTTGAAATGAGTTATTTTTTCATATACATGACACATATTTCGGTGTAAAATACCCAAATATTTTTGAAAAATGATAAAACATCATGATTTTATTAATACATTTTTTTAGAAAAGGAGAATGACCCCCGGCCTCTGCATCTGGGAGATGCATGCGGCCACTTTATTGATTATTCTCGAGGACCTTACAAATTATTACAACAATAGGCCTGAATCCGCCATCTTGGCATCATATGCCACTACTCCTATCCATCTGATTTTATTAATACATGATCATCAACTTTTCTATGCATGTTAAATATTTTCTGAGTGCTTGATTAACAATTTTCAAATACTTATTCAACATTTGATAAATACTTGTTCAACCTTTTCCAAATTAAGGATTAACGTTTTTCCAGTAGTTGTTGAACATTTTTGTAATACATGTTCAACATTTTTCAAATAATTGTTCAACATTTTCCAAATGCTTGATTAATATATTTTTTAATATTTGTTCAACATTTTTCAAATACTTGTTCATTATTTTTCAAATGTTTTTTGCAGAGTGTTTCAATAACATTTTTCATTCATTCATATCTTTAAAAATATAATTTCATTTTTGAAACTTATTATATATTTGAACTCATAGCGCCAAGACCTTTATGTCAGCATCAATATTAAAAACATTAAAACTTGTTTAATTTTCAAAATTTCAAATGAGTGAAATCAGTTTTGTGAAAAAAGTGAACTAAAATTTTTGAATCGAGTGAACATTTTAAAATGACTAAAAAAGTCATTCATATGAAACGAATTTTAGTGTGAAATATGTGAAACTTGTTATTTATAAAATGTGAAGCTGATTATTTAAATTATTTTTTAAAAATGAGGGAAATATAGTTTACAAAATAGTGGACTATTTTTTAAATGATTGTTTTAAATATGTGAAACTTTTTTTTTGAAATGAGTTAAATCTTTTTTCATACACATGACATTGGTTACTTACAAAATGTGATTCTGATTATTTCAATTATTTTTAAAAATGAGTGAACTCTAATTTTGAAACTATGATTTTTTTTTAAAAATGACATTTTTCAAAACATAAGTGAAATCTGTTTTCTGAAATAAGATAAAGCAATTTTCCGATAAGAGTTATTTTTTCATATACATGACACATATTTTGGTGTCAAATACCCAAAACTTGTTATTTCTTAATTTTGAAACTAGTTAGTTCAAAAATGCAAAATTGATTCCAAAACATAATTTAAAATGAGCGAAAACTATTTTATAAAGCGAATAAAGTTGTTTTTGGAAATAATTGAAATCAGATTTTTGAGCTAATTATTTTTTGTGCAATACAATTAGTCGGGATGAGAATAAGTGAATTTGGTCGTTCAATGTGTGAAATTGATTATTTCAAATACATGAAAATTTTATTTGTCAAACATTTAAATTTTGAATGTATCATTGTGTGACAGTGATTATTCCAAACATATGAAGGATATCTCCGTGGGTTTATCAAGTTGCTTATTTTTTTTTGTGAAAATCTATGAAATGGGGTATTTCAAATACGTTTAAATAATTATTTCAAATATATGAAACTGTATTAATCAAATACGTGAAAACTATCATGTGTGTTTGTCAAGTTACTTATTCCAATATGTGAAATTGATGTTTGTGAAATATAACTAGATTTGAAATATGAAAACTATGAAATTCAAATTGTTCAGACTATATCGAAGACCAGTCTTGTTCAAAGGTCTTATCGCCCTGAATCGAAATGTATGAACAGTTTCAAAACCTGAGTTTAGATTCAAGACGTATCTGTCATCCAAAATTTACTAAAGAAATTAAATAGAGGTCTTGCGTGGAGGGAGGGGGGCATATATCTCCTGACAAAAACTTGTTGCATGCAGAAAGACCACTTGTATTTCTGTGTATCCCATTCATAGCTCTAATGACATCACCAATCTCCAAGAAATGCATGGACGATGGATCCTTCACGGCTAGGGAGCGGTTCCATTACATTTACTTATGGGCGATGGTACGCATCGGCTGGCGGATCTTTCGAAAAGATTCGTTGCCTCGCAAAACCGTCAGATCTGGCGGATTGAGCGACCGAGGGTCACCTTCTACCATTGCAACACATGTCGTGTTGCAGAAAACACGTGTTATATTGCGGAATTTTTTACAACATAGGTCAAGTTGCAGTTTTTTTTGCAACAATGTTTGTTACAGTTTTTTTTGCAATTTAACTTTTTGCAACAGAGGTCTCATTGAAATTTAATTTAATTTTTTGCACGCTTCATAATCCGCCAGGTGATCCCCATCATTCCCCTTCACTTATTTCCTGATCGTCCAAAAAAATATATTTCCTGATGATTCTCCCATTCAGGCCCACATGCTTACCTCGTGCAGCCCATGTTTTATAGCCCATTTCCCTTCTCCCGTCTGTTGTTTTACGCGGTGCCCCGCTTCTTCTTCTTCTTCCCCCAATCCGACGCCGGCAGGCGGCGGCGGCGCCGGCGCGGGGGGAGGCGGAGATGCCACCTCTTACTGCGTGTCCCTCAGGGCGCATTCCTCGGCGCTCTTCCGTCGCACGTGGTTGCGCTGCTGGACGGGCGCGTACCCGCGACGGCGAGCTTCTCCGGCGGATGGAGTGCAGGTAGGTAGTGCTCCTGGTGTTCGCCCTCGTCTCCTTGTCATCTTCTAGATCCGCACAATATATACTTTGGTTGCTCTGGTATTGTACTATCAAATCCCAACACCGATGGATTGAAGATAGAGGGTTTAATTTGTTTAATTTGTTAGAACACGCAAATTGAAAATGATTGCGCCATTTTGTTCTTTTCCATATTTTAGTGCTCACCTACTGGCACCACCTCAGCCTTAAGTTGTTTAGTGCCAACTCTACTCTGCTTGCCTTTCTTAATTACTCCCTCCGTCCAAAAATACTTGTGAGAGAAATGGAAAAAGTGGATGTACCTAGAACTAAAATACTTCATCCGTCCAGAAATACTTGTCATCAAAATGAATAAAAGGGGATGTATCTATATGTATTTTAGTTCTAGATACATCCCTTTTTGTCCATTTTGATGACAAGTATTTTCGGACGGAGGGAGCACGTTTAGATACATCCATTCTTCCGACAAGTATTTCCGGACTGAGGGAGTACATTGAAATGTTGAAGTCAACCGATCTCGCGCATACTTAGGGTCTCTTCTTGCCCACCTAATTCATTTCTATGCAACTCCACCAAACCGGTAGGTGGATCGAGTCTCATCATCTTTGCGCCTCTCTGCTACCTGCACCCGATCCATTGTGAGAGGCTTGCTGCATCCCTACAGATTTTCCAGGTTAGTGCACCAGCTCTTTGTCGAACACTTTTGGATGTGTTGGAACACTTCCGTTGTTCTGAATTCTTTCGTGTCACTTAAAGGATCTGAATAAGAAAAATCGAAAGATGGCTTGCTAGTTGTCGATCGAAAGTAGTTTCTTTTGAGTCAGAGGATGAATTGCAATTTTTCTCCAGGGAGCATCCTTCTTGCTTTAAGAACAAACTTTTTGTGTGCTTAACTGGTAGACATAACCCAATTTCTATGGCCTCATGGACAAACAGAATCTGCTGAAAATCTGTGGACCTACAAATTCAGACTGTGTGCGAATTCATTGTTGTTTTTTGATCTCCCGGATTTTCTGTCTGAATTTGCTTCTGGGTCAAAACTCTGTTCAGCACCACGTGGGAGTTTACCATTTAGACAGTAGGAAAAGGAATTGTCATCTCATTTTGACAAGCATTTTTTTTCTCCATATCTACTTTGGTATACATTTTCAAGCAGTTCTTTTACATATCTCTAATGCAGGGTTAATTTGATCATACTGTTGGCCATCTCCATATCAGTTCCAGTTTGCGCTTTGTGATCCACCTAAGGCACCAAGTCCTGAGTACGTCCGCGTGTTCTTATTGGAAAGCTTTGTCACATCGCTCATGAGAATTATTATTGCCAAACAATAAATGAACTTAAATTAAAAAATGATTAATTTCTATTACAAAGGAATCATGGTAGCATACTTAGAATAGTGTTGCCATAAATATTTAGACAAATTTGTTGTGCACTTGCTATGCTATGGGAAAAAGATCGGTCAGGTCTTGTGGCAGTTCTCCCTTGCAACTGTGCTCTATTAGGAACAAAACATTTTCCCTACAACGCTGAATTGTCATGGATTGGACAGCAGGCATATGGAACCTGATATTTTGGAGCGTATACTTGATGGAAGAGAGAAACCGACGAATCTGCCATTTGCACTTTTAAACAACATCACAGAAAATTTCTCTGAAGATCGAGTAATTGGTCAGGGTGGATTCGCAACAGTTTATAAGGTAACATTTACTTCTAAATACAAAAGTAAGCATATAGCACCTAAAGACATCAAGGGTACAATTCAGCAATGAAAATTGGAGTGCATATTTTCTGATACCCCGTGATTCACATCTTTTTTTTTTGACGTTTAACTGTGATTCACATATAGATATTTCATCTTTCAACTAATTAGAAAACACACACTCAGATCTTGATAAATTAAGGGTTGTCAATACATATCCGTAGTGTACAGTTTAAGCCTGCAAGTTCTTGGCCAAAATATGTCCATTTTCTGTAAATAAACATGGACCAACTATGCTAGTGTAACAGTTAGTTCTTTATACAAACACACATGAGCTGATTTATGGCCTAAAATTGATTTGTTTGAACGTTACCCAACAATGCATATATAGGATCTGGAAAAAAATAAACTTCGAAAATATGCTTTCGACCTGGGTGTGACCTCCATTTTAGCCAAACTATGTGCACACTCAGATTTGTCAACTACTCCCTCCGTTCACAAATATAATATGTTCTCCGTTCACAAATATAAGATGTTCTAACTTTTTTGTGAATCGGATGTATATAGACACGTTTTAATGTGTTTGTTCACTCATTTTAATCTGTATGTAGTCCATATTGAAATATCCAAAACATCTTATATTTGTAAATGGAGGGAGTAGTAAATATCATAGTTGTTTCTTGTTACATATCATACTGATATGTCTAAAAAATACCACTTAATTTTGGTGACATGTTGCCAAGTCAGATTCTTTGGGTGGTATATTACCAATTTGATTTGTTCAATTGACATAATGTACCATGTTTGAAGTAGAGATACCAAAGTGTTAAGTGGGACAGTATACATTGTGTCAAGTAAGGACAGAGAGCCTTGAATATTTTCATAACATTTTTACGGACTGTGCATGTTTCGGTGCGTCTACTTTGTACTCTCTCAGAAAGAAAAGGTTGTACTGTTAAATCAGGTGCCACATATCCAGTTATCCCCATGTTTTTATTGCACTGCACCATCAAATTTTACAACATGGCTCTAAAATGCTTGAAATGCTCAGGGCATCCTTCCAAATGGTTGTGTTGCTGTGAAGAGGATTAGAAACAGCCATTCAATCGACGAGAAGATATTTTACCGTGAAGTTGATAGCCTGTTGGCGATTGACCATAAAAATGTAGTAAGATTTCTTGGCTTCTGTGCTAGCACAGACCATGCAGCGATAGAAGTTGAAGGATCAAGACAACATATTTACGCTGAGATAAGAGAAAGATTGCTTTGTTTTGAGTATATCAGCAATGGAAGCCTACAAGAACATATTACCGGTTTGTTAATCTTACATATTACGGAGCTCTTATCTTTGCTTATATATCTTTTCGTTCACTTCTACCTTTTGAGTCAATATCGTCAGTAGGAGATAAGATTAGAACAACACAGATGTTGCAATGAACAAATCAAATTTGGAAGATTTCATGCTTCGCTGCTACTCTTCATTTCTCTGCAGATGAATTAAGGGGACTTGATTGGAATATACGTTACCAAATAATTAAGGGAATCTGTGAAGGGTTGCATCATCTGCACAAAGAAAAACATATATATCATATGGATCTGAAACCTGCCAATATACTACTAGATAATCATATGGTGCCAAAGATTACGGACTTTGGCCTGTCAAGACTAGATGAAAAATCACAAACCATGAGTGAAGGCCGTTGTGGAACACTGTAAGCTTACATCAAATGAATCAGCTGTTTTTCCTGTCATTCACTGTCTTACATTCTTCTGCCATAATGCATCAAAATATCTGTTTCACATGCAGAGGCTATTGTTCCCCGGAATACCTACTTAGTGGCAAGATGTCATTCAAATCAGACATGTTCAGTTTGGGCATTATAATGTCTGAACTTGTGACAGGAAACAAGGGTATACCTGATAATAATAAGAACAATGTAAGAGTGCTTTTATCTCACTATAAGGAGATGGTCCCTTTTTGGAAATACCTTATATTTCTGCCTTTTCATATTCTTATGATTTATCAAGTATTCAATCTGTAAAAGATCTTTTAGATCACTGATCTAAAAGATCTTATATTAGTTTACACAGGCAGTACTACTTAAATTTTCATAATATGTGTTGAATCTTGAACGAGGTATCTAGTTAAATTAGATACTAGAAGAGAAAAGTAAATCATGCAGTTGTCTGCACTCGTATCTCTCACTACACCAGAAACTAAATTGATAAAGAACTGTTTTACGTACTCACCTACAAGCACGCCCTTTGCTTAGATCCTGTTGGAGCTAATCTTGTTATGACCTGAACAAGGAGAAGCTCAAGCTGAATTTATGCTACTTGCCTTAGTTAGCAAGAAACGGCTGGAACTAGTAGTAAAAGCAAAGTTAGAATTTACCTTAGCTGTATCAGAGTTGTACTCTCTAGAAGGCTATGTCGGTTTGTAAGTCCTATATAACGACATGTGCTCTGTGTTTGTCACAGGCAGCCTAAGGTTCCATGATGCAGCCTCAAGCATCTTTTGCTTATAAGGCAGTATTGCCAAGTCTGTAAGAGGGAGGTAGCATATGTTGCTAAGTACTCCCTCCGTTCCAAAATAGATGACCCAACTTTATACTAACTTTATATTAAAGCTAGTATAAAGTTGGGTCATCTATTTTGGAACGGAGGGAGTAATGAGGAAGGGCATTTATTGCCCAGCCAAATTATTTTGACCCTCCCCTGTTCTCTCTGCTCATGTGTGTGTGTGTGTGTGTGTCCACCTAGAGAGAGCTGAGAGATTGAGAGAGGGTTGCGCCCAACAATTCATAAGGATTGTGGCCAACAGATCCCACATCCAGAACCTTTTGGAACTTTCTGTAGAAGAGAGCATCGTGCCCAAGCTGGGTTTTTTGTATGTGTTAGCTTAATTTCCCTTCCAGATGATCAGAGGCACGCATGATTGTGTCCAATCTAAATAGATGAGCATGCACCGATGTGGCTTTTTGTTAAACATTTTGACTTACTATATGTCACCTGGCAGGTACTTAGAAGATGGAGGCACAGATTGAAGAAATCAGGGAAGGGAACACCATTTGTTCACCAACAAGTAGCAAAATGCATCGAATTTGGGTTACTCTGCCAGGATATTGACCTGTCCAAGCGGCCTTTTATATGGGATATCATACATGCTATCAGAGAAATAGAAGGTGTTGATGAAAAAATTAGCAATGCCTATGAATATACATTTGGGCAGGTAAGCTAATATTCTCGGTGTTTCCTCAGGAGACCTATTAATTTGGTGGATTATACCCCTCTGTGCTGTTTTTTTTAGAACACCTTCAGTTCTTTGTAGAGAAGCCCCAATGCTGTTGTTTAAAAGTCATTATTTTTTCTTCAAGGTCTTGTATACACATGTGGCTTTAATCTATTTATTTTTTGTCATCATATTGAATACATTAAAAGAATCAAATACAAAAAAATAACTTTAATTTAGCAGCTTGATAATCGAAGTTTTACAAAGTTTGACTGTACACCTTCTAAAACATCACTTGAAAAGAGGGAAAATAGTTGCTAGCATTTTCTACTAAGGCAAACAGTTGTTAGGCAGGGAGCATCTATCTTAGTGGTTTCTGGTATGTAATATCATGCTTTTTTTGGCAGATAACCCCCTACTCTGAGGATGATATGCTTGGGATTGAGCCGCTCGAGCTGCATTTTCCGTTTGAGCTTAACAAACAGTTGTCATGTTCATTTCAGCTAACCAATGAGACGGATTCTCACACTGCCTTCTACATCCAAAATATGAGCCCCTTACCATACTGCATCCAGCCACAGAAAGGCATTGTGCCGCCACGATCTAAGTGCAGTATTGACATAACATTGGAACCACAGGACAAGGCACCGAGAGATATGCTGCGTGCTGACGAGTTCCTTGTTTCGAGCACCAAAGTGAACGGTGATCTTGCAGCTGAGGATATAACTACAAGCATGTTCAATAAAGAGAAGGGTGTGATTGATGAGGTGGGCTTGGATGTTATGTTTGATGCACAACTAAAAAGTGAGGTTCTTGATGACCCTCTCGAGCTCCACCTCTCTCTTGATACCAACAAGTTGGATAAAATCCAAGTGCTTAATTCAGTACACCAGGTATGATGATGAGCATTCCATATGGTGCTTACTTTATTTTATGAAAGCTTTTACTGGAATAATTTACACTACAGTGGTCTTATAGCAGTACATCGTCAGTACACCAGACCATCTTATGCTTCTTTTCATTTGTCCTTGGCATATGTCATATGTGTATACTGTTTTCAGTGACCTTACAAAGTAAAACATCAAAGAGAGTTCACGTAATAATCATCTGAGCGGCAAATTTTAATTCTCCTATCACATCATATTATGTCTGATGCCGTTGTGTACTCCCTCCATTCCGAATTACTTGTCGCACGTATGGATGTATCTAGATGTATTTTAGTTCTAGATACATCCATTTCAGCGACGAGTAATTTGGAACGGAGGGAGTATTAACCAGCTGACGTATGTAAAGTCCACTGTGGGCTAGTACTAGAACTGCTCAACATCTCGATGTTGTAATTCCTTGCGTTGCACCCTTAACTTTGTTCTGATGTTGCATGATCGTCTTAGGAGGTTCCCCTTCCGACCTCCTCGAGCAAAAACAGAAAAAGGAATTTCAAAATTGAAGCGTTCAAGCACAAGACTGCAATGGACACCAACCGCGTCGCTAGCATGTTGAAGGCACTGACGGATGGCATCCGAGAATGCTATGCTGGCCGCATGTCAAACTTGCCGGTGGAGGAACTGTACAGGTCAATTAACTGTCTTGCTGCACGGTTCAAAATCTTTCATCCGGGCTTTCTAGTCAGTTGGCAATAGTAAATTTCTGATGAATCAACAGGTCTTCTTATAACCTCGTCTTGCATAAGCATGGCGAAGAGCTGTACTCGGCGGTGGAGGCTGCAATGGCTTCGGAGGTGCAGGATCTTGGCAGGGCTCTTGACGGCGTTCCAGATGGCATGCTGTTCTTGCAGGAACTCCTGGCAAAGTGGGATCAGCACAGGAAAGCCGTCTCTTTCAGCAGGGACGTGCTGATGTACATGGATCGGACGTTTGTTCCGACGAAGCATAAGACGCCAGTCTACGAGCTGGGACTCCGCCTGTGGAGTGATAGTGTGGTCCGCTCCGACAAGGTCCGGCCAAGGCTGATCAATGTGGTGAGACGGGAAAGGGGGAGCGAGTATGCCGCCTCCGCCTCTCCCTCGGCCTTGGTGATTGGAGGCCTGATCGCCGGTGTGACCGAGATGTTGAAGGAGCTTGGCGATGACGTGTACCGCGAAGTCATGGACGCTGGCAACGAAGCGCTGCACCAAAAAGCCATGGACGCGCCGCCTCTCGACGAGTAGTTATGCGGGAGGAGCATGCACCATTTCCATTGGTTCAGGTCTGTGCTGCTAGCTCGTACTGTACATTAGTTTGTTTCAAAAGTACTGTGTCTGACTGAACCGAACTCCTGTTCAGATACATGACTGCTTCAGTTTGGCAGCTCCGCTGCTTGTCCTGTCTAGACTAGCCGCCATTCTTGTCACAGCAGTGGTTTTTCGGCGGTCTTGTGTCTGGTCCAGGTCCAGCGATCAGGTTTGATGATTGCTCAGCTGATGTCAAAATTGAATAAACTGACTGTCGGTGACAGGCCGAGACGACCACTGCACTGTCCAAGCGCGACTTGCCAGCACTGCAGCGTTCCAGATGTTCCGTAACAGGGTGATTGCTAGAAGATTGGGAGGCATCAACAGAAAGATGGCACAGGGTACCTGAACCCTACGTGCATGGTGTTGTGCTGCACTTGTTGTTTGCAGCGAGTGGTAGTCGTCTTGTACTTACAACTCTCTTCTTCTATGAAGTTATGGTATGCACTTTACCTATTCTAAAAAAAATAAAAATGGTGTCCACCATCTACATTCAGTCTGTTACTCTGTTACTGTTAGACTGTTACTCTGTTACGCTGAGGGAACAGATCGTGTCCGTATTCATTCATATGGCACTAAAGATTTCTCCGCAAAGTCAGAGTACTGTGAGTCAGATTTGCAACAGTAGATCTCATCCGTTGAGGCATCGAGCTCGTGTCCTCATCTCAGCCATCCCAGCTTCTCTAGCTTGTTTAATGTGAGGTGCTTCTTCACCCTCCGCCTAGGCATAACTTGGGTCTTGTATGATTTTACTTTTGGCCGACGTGATTATTTGTGTGTGTTGAGTTGGTAGTGTGCATCCTATTCCTATCTATGTACAGGATATGTGTATACTCCTCATAATTGTATCGCTTGACCCGAATTTCTTTTTTTCAATACTATCAGCTAGCTAGCACTCACAGAGTGACAGAGAGGAGAGAGAGGCCGAGAAGGACAGCCTTGACTCGCAGGCCTCTTCCTCTGCCCAACTCACAATCAAAGTGAATCCACGCTCAGCTCAACTCAAAAATAGATGGACAACTACACCGGCATCCCCGGCTCCGACGTATTGCTTCCTACCAACCAATTCATTCGCCATGGGCGTTCCTTTCTTTCCACCAACCGTCGAAGCTTGTGCCATTTTTTCAGGCGCGTCTGCTGTTCCGGCAACTGGTATCAGGAGTCAGCTACTGCCACTCCATGGTACACTAGTACTCGTCGTGGTTTTAGTTCAAATTTGAACTAAAACAACGACGAGTAATTTGGAACGGAGGGAGTACTATTGCACTGCCAATTACAGCTTCTTGTACAAAAAAATGGCGGTACTTCTTATACTGCCGTCTAAATTTTTTGTAGCAAGTATGCCATCGTGACCTGAAACTGGAAAACGTTCTGCTGGATGGGAGCTGCGCGGGGCCTCCTCGCCTCAAGATATGCGGCCCTGTCGTTTCAAAGCTACTCAAACATAGAGAATTCGTTTTCACTTCGGCAGTACTCCACTTCATATTTGCTCTGCCTAGATGCCAAACTCGAGAGTTATATTTTCTGCCTGAACCTCTGGTTTGTAGCGTCAGTCGCAGCCGGGAGCGCCCAGAGCGTGTGACCAAACACGGGGGTAATGTGTACATCGCTCCGGAGGTTTTTCAGCAAAGGGAATATGATGGCAAGGTATACATACATACATACATACATACATACATACATACATACATATTGGAATTCTGTTCAATGTTGATATGTTGCACATACATACATGGATTCGATTGAAAGTTCATACATATGGGAACTATTTCTCTGTTAATTTCTCAATGCAGATCGCCGATGTGTGGTCCTGTGGAGTGACGCTCTACGCCGTGCTAGTCCGCGCTTACCCCTTCCAGTGTCTTGACAAGGAGCCAATAAATTTTAAAAAGATAATTCAGGTTAATTTCTCTGTTTCAGCATCTAACTCTCTGTTCCATCTCCATCCATTCTCATCACAAAACTAACGAGAACTTCATACTGACTGAGGATACAGAGCGTGGAATACTCTGTTCTAGATGACCCGCCACTAGTGGAAAAAGGCTCATTTGTCCCGTTTCTGTAACCGGGACTAAAGGGTCGGGACTAAATCCCATGACCTTTAGTCCCGGTTAGCTCACGAACTGGGACATGTGGGGCTCCACGTGGCTGCTGCTGTGAGCCCCAGCAGGAGGGCTTTTGGTCCCGGTTGGTAACACCAACAAGGACCAAAAAGCATCTACGCGTCAGCGGCTCAGGAGCTGGTGTTTTTGTTTTTTTTTTGAAAGGGGAAGGGAGGGTTCGGGGGTTCTAAAGGGTTAATTTAATTAAGGATTTCATATATTATGTTAGCTAGCTAATAGAGAGAAGTGACCTCTCTTATCTTCGTGCTTGATCGACGCTACGTACTATACGTATAAAAAGGACTCGACACACTAGCCAGAAAATGAAGGAAACCATTAAGTACAGAAGATCATAATGAACATATACAAAGAGAAGTGATCGACCTCTCCTTCTCCGAGAGATTGGTCGAACAACAAGTTTTCGTATATCTATCCGACACTACTAGCTACATATATACAATATAAGATCTATTACAATCCCTAACATCTGAAGTCAAGTTTCACATGGTATTCTTCGGCTTTATTGATGACGTAGTCAAGAAAGAATTCCGCCAATTCCTCTTGAATTGCTTTTATGCGATCATGTGGTAGTAGCTCATCCCGCATCTGCCAGATGTAAATCGAAGAAGAGGATCAATACATGTGTATGAATGAAACTCAACACAAATGATGGTAATAAAATACAATGGTGAATATTTTTGCTTATGCACTTCATACTGTTTTTCAGAGTAGCCCCGCTTATTCTTGGCCGTCTCGTTGTAGATGAACTTGCAAATGTAGTATCCACAAAAATCATTCCCGCTTTTCTGCCATAAGCACTTTACGAGAAATAGAGGTCAATCAAACTTATAAGCAAGCATTGCTAAATGATATTGATGAAACTAGCTAGAATCAATGTGAGATGCGCGGAACTAGGTAGGAGTACTTACTTTTGGGTGTTTAAATGTCAGCTCGGTCGGCAGTCCCGGAGAAATTGCGGTGAACTCTTTCCAAACCCTGCCAGACAAAGAAAATAATTACTTGATACCAGGAAATTAACAAAGTTGCCTATATGGTGCGATAATGATCGATTGAACTTACTTCTTGAGCATTCGAGTCATGTCCGCATAGTCCTCGAGATGTTTTCGTCTCGAGTCTAAGACGGTTACTTCTCCATGCTCAAGCTTAATCATTAGGAGAATAAAGTGGAAGCTGTGCACGCCTGCACAACTCATCAGTTACATGACTATAACCTGTAATAAGGGAAATCGAATATGTACAATACAGTAACACTCACTTGAAGTTGTAAGGAAAGAGTATTTTATCTTTGCTTTGATTTTTGAGCAACGATTGTGGCAAGTTGTCCTCGATTTCTGTGACATTCTTTTGAACCGTCCATTCGTGTATGACATTTGGGTTAATGAGCCCAATGTCATAGATTTGTGCTTCTCTGCATTCGACTATCTTCAATCTGCATAATATAGTGAGGATAATTATATATACATGCAATGAAAGAGCTAAGCTATATATAGAGAGACTTAATTACAGAAAGTAGTACTTACAGACAGTAGCGAGCCACAAGTGATTTGTCAAGGGCCTTTTGAATGTAGAACTGGAAAAACTCGTCAAAATCAACAGTTAACAGTTCTTGGCCAATGAAGTTATGGTCCTATTTAATTCTCATCAATAAAGCATCCTTCCCAGACTCGCTGCAGGCTTTCATGTACCATTCATGGAATCTTCGCATCATCGTTGTTAGACCAAGAGTTCCATCTTTGACGAGAGGCTTCCCATACTGGTATTTGAATTCGTCCACCTCCATTGTATCAAAATGTACATCGTCGGGCAGGTAATCACCAGGATTGGTACCGGGCAGCATCAGCGGCTGATTTGCGACGATATCGCTAGACACCTTGTGCGGGGGGCACGATTGGTTCTCCTGTTCTCCGAGCTGGGGAATTTTTTCCCACTTCTTCGTTCTTTTAACCTTTTGTCACTTGAAGTACTTCCGACCGGCGCACTTCTTGCAGTGTCTTTTTAAGACAGCGGAGATGGTTGTTATACGGCGAAGGCGGTGGTGGTCGCTTCAAGGCATTGATAGTGCGATTTGCTTTCACCGGATCTATCTTCTCCTCCGGAGGTGGATGTTTCATAGCTCTTTGCGTTTCAAAGAATTCTTTCATTTGGGATTCAGCGATCTTTGTGTTTTCCTCCACGGTCATCTCGTATGGTAACTTCTCTACATGCTTGAGAGATGGACCGAATCTGTATGCCTCCCGCCTCTGGCTGTATTGCTAGATGCCGGAGCGTCGGCGTCTCTCTTTCGCTTCTCCTGACGAGTAGTAGAAGGAGGCGGAGTGTTCCGACACGCCGGAGCAGCCGGAGCGGCGGCGTCTGTGTTCCGCCGTTGCTGACGAGACGGAGGAGGAGGCAGGCTTCTCGGACGTGCCAGAGCAGGCGGAGAAGGAGGCGGAGTGCCGCCCTCACGCGCCAGAGAAGGAGGCGGAGTGCCCTGATCACTCGCCAAAGGAGGAGGAGGAGGCGGAGGCGTCAAGTTCAGAAGCTTGATGTGCTCCTTACGCCATAGACATGGAGTCTTCAGAGCAAGACCCAGCTGAGTCTCCCCTTCACCTGTAGGGTGGAGTTCCTCAAATCCCTCCTTATTTCATCTACCATCACAACAGCATAGCCTTTTGGAATCAGAAGGCAGGGAAAAGTTGCTTCGGGTTCAGGAGGTGCAACAGAGCCGACAACCACCTTGACTTTGAGGGTCTGCCATTGCTTCATAAGCTGGCACTGTTGAGCCTTGATACGTCTCCGTCGTATCTATAATTTTGATTGTTCCATGCCAATATTATTCAACTTTTATATACTTTTGGGAAATTTTTATACTACTTTTTGGGACTAACATATTGATCCAGTGCCCAATGCCAGTTCCTGTCTGTTGCATGTTTTTAGTTTCGCAGAAACCCCATATCAAACGGAGTCCAAACGGGATAAAAACGGACGGAGATTATTTTGGAACATTTGGCATTTTCCGGAGGAAGAATCAACACGAAACGGTGTCCGGGGTGGCCACGAGACAGGGGGGCGCACCCTTCCCCCCTGGGTGCACCCTGGACTCTCGTGGGCCACCTGTAAGGCGGTTGACGCTCTTCTTTTGCCGCAAGAAAGCTAATTTTACGAGAAAAATCTGGGCGAAAGATTCACCCCAATCGGAGTTACCGATCTCCAGATATTTAAGAAACGGTGAAGGGGTAAAAATTGCCCTTGTTTTGACTCCAATTTGCATGATTTGAATGGAACTAACCCGGACTAACGTTGTTTTCAGCAGAATTGTCATGGTGTTATTTTTGTGCAGAAATAGAAGTTCTCGGAATGACCTGAAACTTCACGGAGATTATTTTTGGAATTTATAAAAAATACTGGCGAAAGAATCAAGACCAGGGGGCCCACACCCTATCCACGAGGGTGGGGGGCGCGCCTACCCCCCGGGCATGCCCCCTGCCTCGTGGCCCCCCTAATTCTCCACCGACCTCAACTCCAACTCCATATATTAACATTCGGGGAGAAAAAAATCAGAGAGAAGGACTCATCGCGTTTTAGGACATGGAGCTGCTGCCAAGCCCTAATATCTCTCAGGAGGGCTGATCTGGGGTCCGGAGAGGGGAATCTGTCGCCGTCGTCATCAACAACCATCCTCCGTCACCAATTTCATGATGCTCACCGCCATGCGTGAGTAATTCCATCGTAGGCTTGCTGGACGGTGATGTGTTGGATGAGATTTACCATGTAATTGAGTTAGTTTTGTTAGGGTTTGATCCCTAGTATCCATTATGTTCTAAGATTGATGTTGCTATGACATTGCTATGCTTAATGCTTGTCACTAGGGCCCGAGTGCCATGATTTGAAATCTGAACCTATTATGTTTTCATGAATATATGTGAGTTCTTGATCCTATCTTGCAAGCCAATAGTCACCTACTATGTGTTATGATCCAGCAACCCTGAAGTGACAATAATCGGGACCACTCCCGGTGATGACCGTAGTTTGAGGAGTTCCTGTATTCACTAAATGTTAATGCTTTGGTCCAGTACTCTATTAAAAGGAGGCCTTAATATCCCTTAGTTTCCAATAGGACCCCGCTGCCACGGGAGGGTAGGACAAATGATGTCATGCAAGTCCTTTTCCATAAGCACGTATGACTATATTCGGAATACATGCCTACATTACATTGATGAACTGGAGCTATTTCTGTGTCACCCTATGTTATAACGTTTTTTTCTAGGGTTTGACCTCGAGAGTTGGTCGAGCCAGAGGGGGTTGATCGACGTCCCCCTCTCGACCCCTCAATGATCCTCGACCCTCGACCCCTCGCTGACCCTCGACCCTCGACCCCTCACCGATCGACGACCCTCACTACAAGAAATATGTCAACTTGTGACCTTCTCTTAGTGACCCTAGCTGAATTGGTCGTAAATCCACGACCATTTCGCTTTGAAGGGCTCAAACCCTGAAATTGCTTACACCAAATGGTCACAAAGCAGACAAGAGTGGCCAATGACCTTATTTCTACCTGATTACGACCAATATAAATGGTCATGAGGTTGTGAACGTGGATGCATTGGTACTTATTGCTATGACTAGGCGCCACCTCATCAGTTTTGCCTATGTGTCATGTCCATGTGGCAGTTTTTGCCCTAGGTTGTGAAGCAACCTATATTTCTGTCATTTCCAAAATTCCCAAAAAAATGTCATAAATTCTTTGGGTCATATCTTCGTCAAATATGAAAAAAAATCTTCCTTGCCTAGTTCAAAAATAATTCAAAAATAATTCAAAAATATTCATTTTCCTATTATGTTCAGAAAAACACTTTGTGAAGGAAGTACCACTTTGGCATGTCCAAATAGTATCCATTTTCTACAGTGCTTTCCTATGCCCAAATAACCATCCTCCACCAAATGCCAGCTCAATCCATTAATTATTTTGAGCCCAGCTTCAACATTCGTATTTATGTCCAGTGTGGTACACTAGTAGAAAAAGGGTCAAACGTGCAGCACATTAGTGCCGGTTTGTATTAGAGCCGGCACTAATGTACACATTAGTGCCGGTTCCAACGGCTAGCCGGGCCGCTCTCATTAGTACCGGTTCATGGCTAACCTTTAGCACCGGTTCGTGCCACGAACCGGTACTAATGAGAGTGGTGGCAGGATTTTGTTAGTCTGGGCCCCCTCCAGCACCTTTAGTACCGGTTCTTGGCACGAACCGGTACTAAAGGTCGTCCTACATAAACCCTTCGTCCACCCGAGCTCGCTCTGTTCTTCCCCTTTCCCCTCTCCTCTCTGTTCTTCCCCTTTCCCCTCGAGCTCCTCACAAATTTTGCCCAAAAATTGTCAAGATTTGAAGGCCCCCATCCATTCAAATGATCACAAAGTTTAGCAACTTTGTCCTTTCAACTCTCATTGCTAGATTAGCTCTTCTCATGCTTTGTATAGTTACTAATTTGTGAGTTTAGTAATTTGGGAGGAAATATATACATGTGCTAGTATTTGATTTATATGCAAATTGTATGTAGCTATACATGTGTGTATGTGTGAATTAATTAATATGGTGGTTTAATTTGTGAGACATTGATGTGATATATATATATATGCATGATTGGTTCTACTAGAAATTCTATATCTATATATATATATATACAATGTGCAGTATCGTAAAATACCAGCAAACGAAAAAGAATTAAAATGGAAACACAAAATTAAATGAAAAAGAAATCATAAAACTAAAAACCCCCCAAACCTTATAGTACCGGTTGGTACCAACCGGTACTAAAGGGCTCCAGGTCCCCGGAGCTGGCTCGTGCCACGTGGGTGCCCTTTAGCACCGGTTCGTGCTGAACCGGTACTAAAGGGGGGGGGGCTTTAGTGACCACAAATTAGTGCCGGTTATGTAACCGACACTATAGGGCCTTACGAACCGGTGCTAATGCCTGGTTCTGCACTAGTGGTACTTTGCAAACCAAGTACCGCCTAGGCTCCTCCTTTTGAGCTGAAAATTTGTGAAGATGGTCTTCTTAGTAACTGATCATCCTCAGCCAAAACTCACACCCATTAGCCATGTGCATTTTCCGTACCGCTAATCAAATACTTGGCTGCTTATTCATGTTTGAGCATCCATCGGTCTCCTCATGAGAATCTTATGTTGTGATTTTCTTCCTAGCACCTACCTGGGAAGTGCCCAACCCACTATACATGCCTATGCTGCCCAGAACACATGGCAACGCCACGGTCACGCGGTGACCTCGCGGCGGGCATGCGAGTTTACGCGCTCTAGAGTTGGGGCCCTCGGCCACCGTCCATACCTCAACGTATTGCCACCAAACCATGTATTTCTCATTAAATAGGTACTTATGTAACTAGAAATGATTTTTGTAAAAAATAAATAGCAAACTATGAGGCAGCTGCAATTCAAATTTGACCCACTTCCACCTGAATCGGCGGGAATTTGTCTTTTTCACCAGAGGTGGATCAAAACGTTTGACACCCAACCAATTTGTCAATTGTGCATTAAATATGTCCTAGTATTTTAGAAAATTGATTTGGTTCAATTTTGCAACAAATATATGGTAGTCCTTTAAAAAAAAACTCATTTCAGGCACTCGAAAAATGGAAAATGAATTTCCCGTGCAAAGAAACGAAAACTCCCTTGGGCAACAATGTTTGTAATTCCAAGATGCACCCTTGTGCACAATATGAGATCATTTGAACAAACTATGACATGAATGTGGCCATAAGATTGATCATTTGGCTTGAAAGCCATGAATCTTCACGCATGATAGCTCATTTCTGAGAACACTTTTTTAAAATAACTTCTGTATTACAAATTTATTATTTTCCTGGAAATTTGGCCACACATAATGACACAATGCGAAGTTTATCCAAATTTATTTTTTAATTATGCCCATTTCAAAATGCGGTCAAAACGGCGGGAATGACCGTTCCTAGCTAGTGGTTGAATCTTGAATTTTTTTGGTGTTTCTCTTATTAAATAGATACTTATGTACCTAGAAATGATTTCGAAAAAATAAAGGGCAAACTACGAGGCAGCTACAGTTCAAATTTGACCCGCTTCCAGCTGAATCGGCGGGAATTTGTCTTTTTCACGAGATGTGGATCAAAACTTTTGACACCCAACCATTTGGTCAATTATGCATTAAATATGCTCTAGTATTCTAGAAAATTGATTTGGTCCAATTTTGCAACAAATATATGGTAGGTCCTTCACAAAAAAACCTCATTTCGGGCACTCAAAAAATGGAAAATGAATTTTCGTCCAACAAAAATGAAAACTCCCTTAGGCAACATTGTTTGGAATTCCAAGATGCAACCTTGTGCACAATATGAGATCATTTTAAAAAACTATGCCATGAATGTGGCCATAAGATTGATCATTTGGCTTGAAAGCCATGAATCTTCACACATGATAGCTCGTTTCTGAGAACACTTTTTAAAAATAATTTCCGTATTACAAGTTTATTATTTTTCCTGGAAACTTGGCCACATATAATGACACAATGCAAACGTTTTCCAATTTTTTGATTTTTGTTTGAATTTTTTATGCCCGTTTCAAAATGCGGTCAAAACGGCGGGAATGACCGTTCCTAGCTAGTGGTTGAATCTTGAATTTTTTTTGGTGTTTCTCTGATTAAATAGATACTTATGTATCTATAAATGATTTTTGGAAAAAGTAAAGCACAAACTTCGAGGCAGCTACAGTTCAAATTTGACCCGCTTCCAACTGAATCGGCAGGAATTTGTCTTTTTTCACGAGAGGTGGATCAAAACTTTTTACACCCAATAATTTGGTCAATTGTGCATTAAATATGTCCTAGTATTTTATAAAATTTATTTGGTCCAATTTTGCAACAACTATTTGCTAGGTCCTTCACAAAATACCCGATTATTGGCACTCCGAAAATTGAAAAATGATTTTTTGTGCAAAGAAATAAAATCCCCATCCCAATATACACACATGTACACAATATCGGATCATTTTCACAAAATATGATCCAATTTTCCATCACATATTTCATATGTTCTTAAAAAACCATTTTTACACACAGAAAATAAAATTAAATTCTCATTGGTGGAAAGGTGTGTGCCACGAATCGATGACATGGCACACATCTATCCATCCATCCACATCCATCCATCCATCCATCCCACACCACGGTGACCCTATCTCCCACTCCCTCCGCTCCTTCCTCCCAAACCCTAACTCCCCCGACACATCTCTTCCCTCTCCGCCGCCACCCTCTCCGCCACCCACCTCTTCCCTCGCCGCCGGTCTGCCACATCCGGCACCGTCGAGGCCAGTGGGCGCTGGATCCGGCACCGGCATGGCCCCTCCATCAGCAACTCGAACAGGGGGGCTGCGGCGCCATGGCTTCCCCCAACCCCATGGCGTGGGCCTGAGTCACACGCTGGCCTCGCTAGGTCCCGGGCAAGCAGCCGGGCAGAATGATGCTGATGGCGCTGCGTCTGCGGCCCCCGACCATCCCGCCGGCGCTGCGGCTCGCGGAGGCAGCCGCCCGCGAGGTGCTGCTACGACTACACCCAACGGAGGAGGCAGAGCGGCGCCGGCGGCACAAGGTCCAGATCGAGGCGGGGTCCTTCCTCCGTGTGCTTCTGCTCGGACGCCATGGGAGTGCTAGAGACGCCACAGCGCAGCTGCTCCCACGTCAAGGTAGCCACTATATCGCCCATCTTCTCCCCATCCCTTCCATTCCCTTCGTTGACGCGTTTGGTTTCCAACGGAGTAGCTCGTGCGCTGGGGCATGTGTTTGTCGTTGCCGTGGGCATGCTCCCGCTGCTGCTGGATTTGGGGGGTGGGGAGATAGTAGAGAGGGAGAGGCCACCTTCGTATGTTGCTTTGTGAAATCATGCTAGTTTTTTTAGTTTCGTCGGCTTAACAAAAAGCAAGCAGTATCGCATACTTACTGAATTTTAGATGGTCACGGATGAGTGCAACTTGTTTGTTCCCGTCAATAATTTAGATCGACTGCAGCAGTGGATTGGAATTTAGCAGAGTCGCCTCCTGAATTATTCGGCTGCACGGCGCGATCAGTTCTGGAATCGTGCCTAGTTGATGCATAGTTCTGTCAGGTTAAGTGTCTGCCTCTTAATTACTACTACTCACTGTTGCTGTATTCTATTAGCACCAACTCTGCTGCCTGTGTATTATATATATTCTTCTTGCCCAAGCACAAGAGCACTGTTGCTGCCTGTGACAGTCCATGGACAAACTCTGTTAATTTATTACGAGTGCCCATAATTCCCTCTCTAGCAGCACCACCTGTGCTCTTATCTCACCCATAACAGCAATTTACTAGTAGTATGTCTCTTGGCTTGGGTGCTAGCTTAGGTCCCTTCTACTACTACTCCACTTAGTAACTTGTCTGTATTCTATTACTTTGTACCTGTGTGTGTGAGACTGTGAGCTGTACTATATTCATCTTCCTCAAGTACTACAACACTGGTAGTTGTACACTAGCGACAGTCCATCTAGTTTATTAACTCCAAGTGAAGTGAAGTGAAGTGGGCATAATTCTCTAGATGTGTTACAGAGTGCTAGTATCTGTTTCCTTGCCTCACCCACACAATGTATTAATATGTATGTCTCTCGGCGCGGTTCTAGGTCGGTTCTACCCCACCTCCAGCGGTGCTGGAGTTCACCTTGTCGGCAGACGACTACATGCTCATGGAGGAGGTCTGTTTCGGCGCCAACGCCGTCGTGTACCGCGCCATCTTCCTCCCGGCCAACCGGACCATCGTCATCGAGTGCCTCGATCTTGATCGACTCAACAATAACCTCATGAGCTCCATCTCTGTCTCTCTTTCTCTGTATCGCGGCTCTGTCTCCGATTTTCCAATTCATCATCGCTGACGCCCCTGTATAGGAATATGATTGGGCAGGCAGATGTGGGAAATTTTGGGTATGTGTTGTGGATGCAGTCCAGCTGGTCTGTGTTAAGCTGGGACGATCCATCCATTTATAGCTTTTTATATTTTATTACAGTGAAAATGGCAGTACTAGCTTTAGTAGTATCAAGCTTTAGGTTTCTTCTTACTGGAGTTACCAATGGCTGACAGGTTTTTATATACTCAATCCTGCAATTTCTGTTACAGATTTTCAGCTTGATCCACTGTTTTGGTCAGTGATTTGCATTACCCTTGCCGCTGCTCTGCTCTGTACATACATAACTCTTATCTACATTATTACCAGGGTCACTCTTTGGTTGCTAGTCTACAGTTATTAGTTTCACAAAGATTGCTTGTAACTCCTCTGGAAGCACTGCAGTTTGCGGTCTCTAGGATGGTTTGTCCTCACTGCATATGCTGCTGTGATTTAATTTGACTTGGTAACAATGGCTGTCAAACAATCAAACACAAGCAAATTAAATGCTTTCTAGTATTCCGTATAGTGCTTGCTATGCAGTGTATAGTTTTGAATGGTTCAATTATACAGAGCTCTCCATGCCCAAGATGAGAAATTCTCGCTGTCAATCTGTTTGATGCTATCATTTTATTACCATCATATTATATGTGCCGCTCAACATTCAACCTGCTTTAATCTGTACTAGTATTCAGTTTGTACCTCATCTAGCACACTGCCTAAAATTGCCACTATTCTTTCAATGAATTTAGTAGAATTACCTTGTGATTCCTCTGTTTGCTTCATATTATGGTTGATCTACTGCTAGTGTCTTACTAGCTTGTTCTGGCTCATCGTGTTCCTGCTTGTAGTTGATTTTTCATGTGCCTAAGTATATGTGTAGTCCACGTGCAAGCACACATTTGAACTCAAACCCATCCATCCTTTGTACTGTACTATACTAAAGAAGTAATGTAGATGAATATACATGCAGTTTTATTAAGTGAATGCCATGCAAACAACTAACTTGCTCTTGTCCATGTAGATGGAGTAGGAGGATGAGCAGCAGCAACAAATGAGCTTGATGGTGAAGAAGCACCTGATGACCAGAACTCCTTCAAGTGCTCTTTAGTCGTTCCAAAACAAGGTCTTGATGTCCCCCTTACAGAAAATGTTCATATATGTTCCTGCATGATGTGTGTGTGCATGTTGGATGGTCACATTCTAGTGTACTAGCTAGCTAGTAAGCTTGTTTTGCTACAGGATGATTGAATGTCATCTCAGTTTGTACCTCATCTAGCTCACCAACTCAAATTGCCACTGTTTTGTTAGTGTTTCCTTCTTAGTTGGCTAAACATATTTGTTTGTTTGATTTGGAGCATTAGACGCTCTCCATCGATGATTGCCTAATTTTATTCATCGTCTCCACAATATAGTCATTTGATTTTCTACTACATCTGCACTTAAATACTCATAATGCATTTGTCCAGCCTTTGTTCAATTGGATTGACCATATCTCTGGTTAAAATTGTGGTCTTGATCTTTTCCTTAAACCTGGGACATCATGCATAACTAGCTCTTTCTTTTCAGTCTAAACCTGAGACCTTTTTTCCAGTCACACTGCTGTTTTGTTGTGCTTGATAAACCTGAGACTTCTTTCGATTGCAATATCGAAGTTGTTTGGTTCTGGCCTCAGCAGTAGTACACTAATATTGAAGTTGTTCACTCTTTTACAGGAGCTCCAGGCCTAATTTTTTTGGAGTGTGAAGCCGTGAAGCCAAGTGCGAATCAGTGAAGCCCTACTTAGCAAATAGTTTTTTGGTTCTGTAGTAGACTGTAAATTGTAATATTGTAACAGATTGTAAAAGACTAATGTAGTGTTATTTGATGAATTATATTTGTCCTGTCCTATTTGAAATAGTGATTATGTATGTTAAAAATATGTGAAATGTAAACTTGACGAGCGGGACCAATTTATGTCCCACTTATGAATATAATCTGAGAAATTTTGAAATTTTTGACATGTGGGACCCATCTGACTAGTGGGACCAGCTCTAAAATAAAACGATTGAAAAATAGAAAATCAATTGATGGAAAGAGGGCCATGGCCCAACAAAAGAAAGGCTGCAATATTGGGCTTGGCCCATGAACCCAACCAAAAATTGACAGAAAAAAACACAAATAGGTTGAATTGTTGGGCTCGGCCCATGTAAAACACCAAATTGGACCGGGGTGATTCTTATCTACGTCAGCTTGCCACGCTGGATCCCTACATGGCATGGGGAGGTTGCTAGTGACCAAAAATTTGGTCGTGGAACCAACAACCTTTTACATATCACAAAGAAGGTCGCTAATTTCTTTTTACGACCGCCAGCTTTTGACCATCTGTTTTTGGTCACAAAAAGGTCGCAAATGAAAAACAATGACCTTTCAGTGACCAATAGTGGTGGTCACAAGTTGACATATTTCTTCTAATGCCTCTACCCTAGTTCCCGACCCTCGACCCTTTACCCTCGACAATTCTAGGGTTTGGGGTATATCGACAACGACGACATACATACATAGAAAAAATGTTATCGGGGAGGGAGTGTATCGACTCCTCCCCCTCATGTCGAAGTTATCGGGGAGGGGGTATATCGACAACGACGGCATACATACATGGAAAAAAATGTTATCGGGAAGGGGGTATATCGCCAATGATGACATACATACATGGAAAAAATGTTATCGGGGAGGGGGTATATCGAGCCCCCCCCTCATGTCAAAGTTATCGGGAAAGGGGTATATCGACAACGACATACCCGATAAAAATAAGAAGATGAAGAAAAAGAAGAAAAAGAGGAGAAGAAGAAGGAATAGAGGAGAAGAAGAAGAAATAGAACTTCTCCTCTATTCCTTCTTGTTCTCCTCTTTTTTTTCCTCTTCTTAATTATTTCTCCTCTTCTTCCTCTCTTGTTCTTCTCCTTCTTCTCCTCCTTCCGACGTCCCCCCTCATGTCGAATTTATCGGGGAGGGGGTAGACGATAACGACGCTCACCCCTCATGACATGTCTGACGTCGGACATCCCCTCTAATGTCATGTCCGACGTCCCCCTCATTTTAACTAATTTCTATGAACAAAAATATATTCTATGAACAAAAATATATATTCTATTAACATCATATATATATACATCCATCCATATGAACATATATGAAGAAAAAAATTACATAGCCACATATATGAAAAAGAAAATACATATATGAAAAAAAACTGGTATGAACATATGAAGAAAAATGATATGAGCAGGCGACGCGATGGCTCACAGCAGGTGGATGGCAACGGCGACAGGGGCGTGTCAGGCGGGGCAGGCAGGGTTGGGCTCGGGCGTGGGGGCGGCGCGGACGGGCGGGCGGGCGGGGCGGGGCTCGGGTGCAGCGGGCGGCGCGGACTGGGTGGTGATGGCGAAGGCGGTGGCGGTCTGAGGCGAGAGGCAGCGGCGACGAGGGTCGGGTCGGCGACGCGTCACAGTCGGGCGGGGGCGAAGCGGCGACAAGGGCTCGGGGCAGGGGCACGGTGACACCGTCGGAGGCAGGGCGATGACGGCGACAACGTTAGAGGCAGGGGTGGCGCGGCGACCGCGTCCGAGGCAGGAGAGGTAGGGCGACGGTGTCGGATGCAGGATGACGATGGTGATGGCGGGGCAGAGGGGCAGCCTAGCGGCATCATCGGAGGGATCGAAGAACTGAAAGAAAAATTTGACAAGTGCTGCTTATATAGGCGAAGCTTTGGTCCCGGTTCGTGGCACCAACCGGGACCAATGCCCCACCTTTAGTCCCGGTTGTTGCCACCAACCGGTACCAAAGGTCAGTTTTCGGCAGCCCAAAGGGCGGAAAACATGGGCCTTTTGTCCCGGTTGGTTGCACCAACCGGGACTAAAGGGGGGCATTGGTCCCGGTTGGTGCCACGAACCGGTACCAATGCACCCCTTCCGTCCCGGTTGGTGCTACTAACCGGGACCAGAGGCCTTGTGCTGCCGCGCTGCGGTGGGATGTTTAGTCCCACCTTGCTAGTTGAGAGAGCTCGAGAGTGGTTTGTAAGTGCTGCTGCGCCCACGCTCTCGAGCTCCTCTCAACTGCAGGCTTTCGGGCCTAATTTGTCACTACGTGTCTGTGGGCCTCCTGGGCCTGCTGCGGGCCTGAATCCTGGCCCATGGTTGGGTTTCTAGCCGTATTCAGGCCATGGTGGCCCAGTAGGTGGCATTTTTTTTAATTTTTCTCCAGTTTTTTGTTTTCTTTTTTTGCTTTTTTTATTTTCTTTTGTTTCTACTTACAGCAAAAATACTTACTAGTTTTCGAGTGATTCTTTTTGCTTTTAGGTAATAAAAATTATAAACTTTCTGTTAGTGCCATTAGTTTATCAATTTGAATAGTTTAAATTTGAATTTTTGAAATTTATGTGAATCACTAGTTTTTGAATAACTTTACTATAAAAATAGATTTTTGAGTGATTCTTTTTCCTGCTATTTAATATTACTGTGTTTTCTCATTATATTGAAAAACAAATATTGTTATTTTAGTTTCTAACAAAAAAATTATTTATGATAATTCTTTTTGCTATTATAGTTTCTAAAAAAGAATATTTTTCTTTTAATGTTTTGAACACAAAATACTTTGATAATTTTAGTTGCATCAATTTTATATAATTTTAGTTTCAATAATACTAGAGGTTTATAAATGTTTTTTAGTTGATTCGTTTTGCTATCGGAGTTTTATAAAAGCTTTATAGTTGATTCTTTTTGCTATTGAAGAATATTATAGTTTTGTTTTAGTTGATCATAACATAATATTTTATTTGATTGTTTTTAGTTCATTCTTTTTGCTATTAGTTCACTCTTTTTGCTATTAGTCTATTCTTTCAGCTAAATGAACTCTGAAAAACGTTAAAAGTTGGCATGGTATCATCATTTCACCCACACAGCATGTTCTAAAAAGTTAAGAAGGTTACGGAAAAAACTGGTTGCACTTCATGAACAAAATGGATAATCTCTTTCAAAGTATCAGGGTTTCGGACGAAAACTCATCTGTTACAAAGGGATTTCCCTTTTTGAACTTATTTCAACTCCAGACTTTTTTGTGTTCAAAATGCACCATTCAAAGCCACATCGTCAATTTCAATCCTTTCTGACTTCATTTGGTATTTTTCATGCATATACTGATTTTTTGAGCTAAATGACCCTTAAATTGAAAGCACTAGAAATGAACTCTGAAAAGGTTGAAAGTTGGCATGGTATCATCATTTCACCCACATAGCATGTGGTAAACAGTTGAGAGGGTTACGGCAAAAACTGGATGCACTTCGAGTACAAAACGGAAAATCTCTTTCGAAGTATCAGGGTTTCGGACGAAAACTCATCTGTTACAAAGGATTTCATTTTTTGAACTTATTTCAACTCCAGACTTTTTTTGTGTTCAAAATGCACCATTCAAAGCCACATCATCAATTTTCAACCCTTTCTGACTTCATTTGGTATTTTTCATGCACTTACTAATTTTTTTGATCTTAATGACCCTTAAATTGAAAAGCACTAGAAAAGTGGCATGGTATCATCATTTCACCCACATAGCATGTGCTAAAAAGTTGAGAGGGTTACGGCAAAAACTGGATGCACTTCATTTACAAAACGAACAATCTCTTTCGATGTATCAGGGTTTCGGACGGAAACTCATCCGTTACAAAAAGCATTTATTTCTTCACATGTAACTGCAGTGATATTCTAGATCATCTGTTACAAAAGGCATCATCATAATAGTTGTGGAGAGAAAGTCTTCACTTTTTCTTCGCTTGTGTCGTTTGCTTATTGCGCCGTAACCATGGATAATCTTCATCGTTTAACAGGGTGCTTGGGTCAGCCTTGACTTTGAAGGGAGGAATTTCATGAAACTTTTCATAATCTTCAGACATGTCTGTCTTGCCCTCCAATCCCATGATGTCTCTTTTGCCTGAAAGAACTATGTGGCGCTTTAGCTCATCGTATGATGTATTCGCTTCCTTATCTTTTCTTTTTTTTGGTTTGGTAGATATGTCCTTCACATAGAAAACCTGCGCCACATCATTGGCTAGGACGAATGGTTTGTCTGCGTACCCAAGATTGTTTAGATCCACTATTGTCATTCCATACTGTGGGTCTACCTGTACCCCGCCTCCTGGCAGATTGACCCATTTGTGCTGAAAGAAAGGGACCTTAAAATCATGCCTGTAGTCAAGTTCCCATATGTCCACTATGTGACCATAATATGTGTCCTTTCCCCTCTTTGTTGCTGCATCAAAGCGGACACCACTGTTTTGGTTGGTGCTCTTTTGATCTTGGGAGATTGTGTAAAATGTATTCCCATTTATCTCGTATCCTTTGTAATTCAATACAGTCGAAGATGGTCCCCTGACCAATGAGTATAGCTCATCAGAAATAGCGTTATCACCTCTGAGACGTGTTTCCAACCAACTGTCGAAACTCCTGATGTGTTCACATGTAATCCAGTCATCACACTGCTCCGGTTGTTTGGACCGCAGAATGTTCTTGTGTTCATCGACATACGCGGTCACCAAGGTAGAGTTCTGTAGAACTGTGTAGTGTGCTTGAGACCAAGAATGACCGACCCTACATATTATTCAGTCCCCTCCTAGAGTTCCTTTTCCAGTCAGTCCCCCCTCATACCGCGATTGAGGGAGACCAATCTTCTTAAGGCCAGAAATGAAGTCAAGACAAAACCCAATGACATCCTTTGTTTGATGGCCCATGGAGATGCTTGCTTCTGGCCTGATACGTCTCCATCGTATCTACTTTTCCAAACACTTTTGCCCTTGTTTTAGACTCTAACTTGCATGATTTGAATGTAACTAACCCGGACTGACATTGTTTTCAGTAGAATTGCCATGGTGTTATTTTTGTGCAGAAATAAAAGTTCTCAGAATGACTTGAAACTTCACGGAGATTATTTCAGGAATTTATAAAAAATACTAGCGAAAGAATCAAGACCAGGGCACCCACACCCTATCCACGAGGGTGGGGGGCGCGCCTACCCCCTTGGGCATGCCCCTACCTCATGGGCCCCCTGATGCTCCACCGACCTCAACTCCAACTCCATATATTCATGTTTGGGGAGAAAAACATCAGAGAGAAGGATTCATCGCATTTTACGATACAGAGCCACCGCCAATCCCTAATCTCTCTCAGGAGGGATGATCTGGGGTCCGTTTGGGGCTCCGGAGAGGGGAATCCGTCGCCGTCGTCATCATCAACCATCCTCCATCACCAATTTCATGAGGCTCACCGCCGTGCGTGAGTAATTCCATCGTAGGCTTGCTGGACGATGATGGGTTGGATGAGATTTACCATGTAATCGAGTTAGTTTTGTTAGGGTTTTATCCCTAGTATCCATTATGTTCTAAGATTGATGTTGCTATGACTTTGCTATGCTTAATGCTTGTCACTAGGGCCCGAGTGCCATGATTTCAGATCAGAACCTATTATGTTTTCATGAATATATGTGAGTTCTTGATCCTATCTTGCAAGTCAACAGTCACCTACTATGTGTTATGATCCGGCAACCCCGAAGTGACAATAACCGGGACCACTCCCGGTGATGACCGTAGTTTGAGTTCATGTATTCACTAAATGTTAATGCTTTGGTCCGGTACTCTATTAAAAGGAGGCCTTAATATCCCTTAGTTTCCAATAGGACCCCGCTGCCACGGGAGGGTAGGACAAAAGATGTCATGCAAGTTCTTTTCCATAAGCACGTATGACTATATTCGGAATACATGCCTACATTACATTGATGAACTGGAGCTAGTTCTGTGTCACCCTATGTTATAACTATTGCATGAGGAATCGCATCCGACATAATTATCCATCATTGGTCCATTGCCTACGAGCTCTTCACATATTGATCTTTGCTTAGTTACTTTAATGTGGTCACTGTTACAATTACTACAAAACTGCTACAGTTACTTTTGCCACTGTTACCGTTACTTCCATACTACTTTGCTACTAAATACTTTGCTGCAGATATTAAGTGTTTCAGGTGTGGTTGAATTGAAAACTCAACTGCTAATACTTGAGAATATTCTTTGGCTCCCCTTGTGTCGAATCAATAAATTTGGGTTGAATACTGTACCCTTGAAAACTGTTGTGATCCCCTATACTTGTGGGTTATCAAGACTATTTTCTGGCACCATTGCCGGGGAGCATAGCTCTATTCTTTGAGTCACTTGGGATTTATATCTGCTGATCACTATGAGGAACTTGAAAGACAAGAAAACCAAGATTTATCCCTCAACTACGAGGGGAGGTAAGGAACTGCCATCTAGCTCTGCACTTGATTCTCCTTTTTTGAGTAAACTTGCGATAGCTAAACCTGCTGCTGCTATTAATTTTGATGTGTCGCATGTTATTGATGATGCCACTTCTGCTATGCATGATGCTTATGATGAAACTACTTCTATGCTTGATAATACTGTGCCATTAGGTGAATTTCTTGATGAACAACTTGCTAGGGCTAGAGAGAATGAAATTATTGAAACTGATAATATTGATGAAAGTGATGATGAAGATTCCCCCCTAGATATGAATTGCCTGTCGTGCCTGAGGGTTATGTTATGGATGAAGAAACTGCTATAAATTTTCTTGCTTGCAATGATAGATATGATCTTAAGAAATTATTAGCTAAGCTGAAAGTAAAGTCTTTTAATGCCAGAATGAAATACGACCCTGCTTTTGCTACTTCACCTATCTGCATTACCGATTGTGTGCGTAGTCCCCCAGGATATGATTTATTACTTCTCTGCTAAATATTTCCCCGCTCATAAGAAACAAGCTGCCTTAAGGGAAATATATAATTTTGTGCAAATTGAAGAAGAGAGTCTCCCACAAGCTTGGGGGAGGCTTCTCCGATTACTTAATGCTTTGCCTGATCATCCTCTCAAGAAAAATGAAATACTTGATATCTTTTATAATGGACTAACCGATTCTTCCAGAGACCACCTGGATAGTTGTGTTGGTTGTGTTTTCATGGAAAGAACTGTTGATCAAGCTGAATTGTTATTGAATAATATGTTGACTAATGAAAACAATTGGACACTTCCTGAACCAACTCCTAAGCCAACTCCTATGAAAAGGGGTATTCTATTTCTCAGTCCTAAAGATATGCAAGAGCCAAAGAAATCTATGAAAGAAAAGGGTATTAAAGCTGAAGATGTTAAGAATTTACCGCCTATTGAAGAAATACATGGTCTTGATAACCCGACACACGTAGTAAAGGTAAATTCTCTCTATAGATTTGATGAAGGTGACATTCCTCGTTATAAGTCTGCTAGTCAATGCTTGGATAAGTTTAATAATTTTATTGTTAAACAAGAAAACTTCAATGCTTATGTTGGTGGAAAATTTAAATACAATGCTTGTATGATTGAACACTTGAGTGATTATATGTCTAGAGTTAAAGGTGAACTTAAACTTATTAGTAAACACTAGTCATTAACCCGTGCACCTGCACGGGCTAGGGATATTTTCTGCTTTTAGCATTATTGTTAAATCTATTATAAGACAAACATGTATATATGCTTCAAAATATGAGTTTAACTTTATTTGAAAATGATTCCTCACTTAAAACCTTTAATTTTCAAATTAGTATATATTTTCACATTTGAAGGAATATTTATGGTACTTGGAGTTATAAAAGCAATATGAAACAATGTGTGTCAAATGCAATAGATATTCCTCGATAATAATTAGCTAATTAATCCCGCAAATATTACACCGAAAGTGAGGAATGAAAAAGTGGCAATATCTTCAGGTAGTAGTATCATCTATATACAAAACCTTAGTAATTTCAGATTTGCCTTCCAAATTGAAATATCATTAAAATCCACAATGTAATATAAGGTACGGAATCACACTGAATAGAAAAATTGGAAAAGCACAAAGGACACTAAAATAAAGATATTTCCAATATAATTTTTATAGTATTACTATCAGGAATTTCTTATGTTTGCCAGCTGGTATCTAAGTTAAGTCAACCTGCAAAACCAAATGGTAGCCCAGAGGATAAATGTTACACATTAAGAGTATTAATGGCTCTCGGATTAGTGTATCTAGTGAAAAAAAATACTCTACTATTGACCCACCTGACCTTTGAAGTTTCGAAATTTGATGTCTATTATGAAAGGCCTGACCCTTGTGTCAAAATCCTGGCAGAAACTCTCTGGCACTGGATCACCAGTGCCTGCACGCTAATAATAGAAAATAGAGCAAAATTCATAATTAAAAAGTAGTATAATCTTTTGTCCGATCTGCTAGATGATATGTATGACCGTTGGATAAATGTGTTTGCGACATCGTCTCCTTCTCTCAGACGGGCACCTTCTTCACTTCCTATCTGGTATGTCTTGTCCCCTGCATCCCCCTTGCATCCCACAGGGACCTATTGTGATGCAGGGTGCTCTAACCACGGGTCACCCTCAGTATCACGTGCGATCCACGCTCCTCCATGTTGCTGAGTTGCATCTCAGCTTCGTCCAGAATTTTCATTCCGGCTGCAATCATTATAGAAAAACAACCAATGCTCCAATAACTAATCTGTTTCGCACACACTTTGTCCGGAAATCTCATGCAGTAGCTCTTGGGACTGTACAACAGGGCCAGAAAGAACATGTGAAGAGTTCGCAAATATATTAAGGAAACAGTTCAAGATTAGGTTGTCCATGAAGGGGTGAAATATGCTGAGGACCGGAGAAGTGAGGCATGGGATAGCCAAAGGGCTCTCGTATGCGATCATGCCATGCCTTTGCTTCCACTGTAGCCAATCCATCCATTGCATTGCTGCTGCAGGGCATCCGCCTGAATTTTACTTTGCGAGATATAAGAACAGGAGGAGGGTTTGGGAGGTGCCAATGTCTACCTGGTCATTGAAACCCATCAATCCCATCCTCGTCACCATCGGAGGTGCATTGAGTATGACACGGGGAGGCAGAGACAGATTAAGGGCAAGGGAGAAGCTGCCGTGAGGAGACTGTAAATTGTTTGTTCTTTTTCTTGAAATAGATCGTAATATTTTATGACTCTAAAGAAAGCTGCCTTTTTTAAAGCATACATAGACTCCCTTTTCTTGGACATGACTTGATTTTGGTTTTGCGGTCTAAGATGTAGACAGTTTTCGGACGTGGGGTTTCAAGAATTATGACTTGCATGTTTCTTTAAGGAAAGAAGTCATGCTGTTTTTATTCTATTTTTAAGAACGTAGACTTTGCCGTATTTTCTTTGGAAATAACTTAGACGTGGCCTCTTTCTATAAAAACATTGACGTGGCCTTGGGGATTTTTTTGTACATGTGGGACTAACCCTATTCCTCTACGTTCTATTTCTTTTGTTATTAATGAGGCAGCATCTTCTAATTGATCTTGACCGCCAAATTTAAAAGAAAGAAGACATGTTTTCTATTTTGTGTTTTCAGAACATAGACGTGGGCGTTTTTTTCCTTTCATCAACTAACTTCAACATGTGGGTTCAGAACTTCTTTTTGTACGTGTTGAATTAATCCTATTCAAGTACGTACGTGGTGTTAGATCTTGACCATCAAATTTAATATCCAATGGCTAATTTAATTTTGATGATGTGGATTACTGTAGAGCCTCTTATGGTGCCTCCAATTAGTAAATATGAGATGCTTCCATGGTTACCACTCAAGTAGAACAAATGCTTAAAGCTCAAAATGATTTTCTCAATGAATTAAATAAGAAAAATGATAATGTTGCTTGAGTTATGACTAGAGGGGGTAAAATGACTAAGGAACCTTTGTATCCTGAGGGCCACCCTAAGAGAATTGGGCAAGATACTCAGAGAAATAATGTTGGCGCACCTAGTCCTTCTAAGAAGAACAAAAAGAAAAATTATAGGACTTTGCATGCTTCTAGTGAAACTGTTGTTGACACACATGAGAATCCCAATGACATTTCTATTTTTGATGCTGAAACACAATCTGGTAATGAACATGAACCGAGTGATGATGTTAATGATGATGTTCATGTTAATGCTCAACCTAGCAATAATAATGAGGTAGAGGTTGAACCTGCTGCTGATCTTGATAACCCACAATCAAAGAATCAACGTTATGATAAGAGAGACTTCGTTGCTAGGAAGCACGTTAAAGAAAGAGAACCATGGGTTCAGAAACCCACGCCTTTTCCTCCTAAACCATCCAAGAAAAAAGATGATGAGGATTTTGAGCGCTTTGCTGAAATGATTAGACCTATCTTTTTGCGTATGCGTTTGATAGATATGCTCAAAATGAATCTTTATGCTAAGTACATGAAAGATATTGTTACAAATAAAAGAAAGATACCGGAAGCTGAAATTTCCACCATGCTTTCTCATTATACTTTTAAGGGTGGAATACCAAAGAAACTAGGAGATCTAGGAGTACCAACTATACCATGCTCCATTAAAAGAAACTATGGCAAAACTGCTTTATGTGATCTTGGAGCCGGTGTTAGTGTTATGCCTCTCTCTTTATATCGTAGACTTGATTTGAATATGTTGACACCTACTGAAGTATCTTTGCAAATGTTCGATAAATCAACTGCTATACCTGTCGGTATTTGTGAGGATGTGCGTGTTGTGGTTGCAAGTGTTACTATTTTAATGGCATGTTGTTCTTGATATTCCCGAGGACGATAGTATGTCAATTATACTTGGTAGACCCTTTTTGAATACTACAGGGGCTGTTATTGACTGCAACAAAGGAAATGTCACTTTTCATATTAATGGTAATGAGCATACGGTACACTTTCCGAGGAAACAACCTCAAATCCACAGTATCAATTGTATTGGAAAATTTTCAACGATTACTACTGGAGGTTTTGAATTTCCTCTTCCTACTGTCAAGAAGAAATATGATATTCTTATTGTTGGGGACATGCATATCCCCGTTGAGGTAATTTAGTGCTATTCGAAGATTCTCCGGTTTCATGCGATTCGGAATTAGTTTGTTAACAAGACTTGATCAACCTTGTTAGTGGATTCCTTTTGATGAGCTTGAGATGGATGAATTTAGAAAGCACAACTCTCTGTACCCTCCTTTTACTTTCTGCTATTTAGATTAAATAAAGCAAAAATAGTATTTTCTGTCTGTTTTTTGATTTGTCCTTGCAATAAAAAATACCCCGAAAATAAAAGGTCTCCAAATGTCCCGAAAATGAAATATGATTTTTTGTAGAATATTTAAGAATATTTGGCACCTCCCCCCCGGCCGCGCCCCCTTCCCTCGTGGGCCCCATGTGGCCCCCTCCACTTATTCTTGTACCCACACACTTCGTCTTCCTCCAGAAAAAATCACCACATGGCTCAAACTCGTGTTCTAGCTCGTTTTGCTGCGATTTTCAATCTCCTTGCTCAAAGCTTCATTCATGAAACTGTTTTGGGGGATTGTTCTTCGGTATGTGACTCCTCCAATGGTCCAATTAGTTTTTGTTCTAGTGCTTTATTTATTGTAATTTTTTGCTGCTAAGGTGATCCTGTTCTTGAGCTTGCATGTAAAATTTATAGGGTCCCATGTAGTTCTAATGCATGATGTAGTTTCTAGAACTTATGGAAGTGGTTGCTATCAATCTTGTTGAGTTTTGTTTACTTTTATTGTGAGTCACTAAAAATTTCAGAAATTTCCAGAGGAAGAAAATGTTGAGGAGATTGTTGAGAGGCTCTTTGAGCCGAAGCTCGAAGGATAAACAAAATGAGCAGAATAAAAATCCCAAATACAATCTGCCACGCACTGCGGAGGTTCGGCCGTGCAAATGGCCTTGCGGAGAATTCTTGAGAGCCGCCAGAATTTATGATGATTTTTATTACTTGGCTAAGAATGCAGGCCTCACCGACTTCCTCCACGACCAGTGCGAACAGTATCTCCTACTCACTAATATTTTTGTGCAAAATTTTACTTTCATGCTAGGAAATCACCACCTTCGGTGGAGTTTCATTTATATGATGAGGTTAAGGAGATGTCATTATATGATTTTTGTCGAGTCTGCAAGATACCCTTTGAGGGCAGCATAGAGGAACCACACCGTAATGATGTGGAGGGGTTTATTGATATGATTGCTGTAGGGGAAACGAGGAAAGTTTCAGGTGCAAGAATTACTAGCATACATTTTCCTGTTTTACGTTACTTTGCAATATTTGCTAGTAGATGTTTAATTGGTCGCGGGAACAGTGGAAATCTTAGTGCACCTGATATTGTTATTTTGCGCCATGCTTTGTTTCGTGATACAACTTTTAGTTTAGGTGATGTTATTGCTAAGCGATTAAGTCTGAACTGTACAAAGGGCCCCATCTTCGGTGCTATATTTGCTTCATGCCTTGCTGCACACTTTAATATACCTATTAGGCATTATGAGAAAGAAGAAAAGTTTCTGCCCTCTGTTTTTCTAGATTATAAGAGTATGGTAGCACATGATTTTATTGTTAAAAATAAGAAGAAACTGCTTGTGTATAATTTGATATTTGATAAAAATTATTGTGAGATTATTAACTTGCCTGCGCCCTCTTTGTTTAACATATTTTCAGGCACGTACCTCATCTTGCCGGAGGCCGTTTAAGTATACTAAAGCCTGACACCAGCTCCAGAGCCTGAGCCGGAACCACCACTCGACCCTTATCAACAGTTTGTTATTAGTGGGATCCGGAGGAGATCGCCAACCAGTGGCACCCAGATGACACTCCTCCGCACACTGGAGAAGGCAGCTTTGATCCGTGGGATTAGACCAACTTAGGCCAAAAGCCTAAGCTTGGGAGAGTATGTATTTCTCACTGACATTACATTCATGTTCACACACTCATTCCACTTGGCGGTGCTCATACTTTTTTGTTGTACTATCCATGCTAGTTTATTTTATTTTCTAAGTCTTCTTCTTGTGTGTTTGAAAAACCTTAAGAAAAACCAAAAAAATTAGCTAGTCTACTTCCCATGCTTGTAATAGTAATTAAAAGAAAACCCAAAAATATTTATCGTTCTTCTTTTGCTTGTTGGGAGCTTCCCCGTGTAAATAGTTTTATTTCTTTTCTTTTCTTTGGGGTTCGAGAGGAAAAGACCATGATGAAAATGTTGAGTGGCTCTCATTTGAATTATTATTGATTTAACCAAGAGCCCATATTACCTTGTCTTCTCCCTTGTATTAAATGCTTGCAGATTCCAGCTTAGTTCAATGCACGTGCACTATTAATATTATCCACACCGTTCGGTCGTGTGAGTGAAAGGCAATAATGACGATATATGATGGACTGATTGAGATGAGAGAAGCTGGTATGAACTCGATGTATCTTGTTTTGTAAATATGATTAGTTCATCGTTCCTGATTCAGCCTATTATGAATGAAACATGTTCACAATAACAATTAGAGATTATAGTTTCTCATGCCATGCTTAATTAGCTAGGAGTTTATAATGGTCTACCTTGCGTGCCAACATGCTATTAAAATGGTTGTGATGTGGTATGATGGGGTGGTATCCTCCTTTGAACGATTCGAGTGGCTCGACTTGTCACATGTTCACGCATGTAGTTGAAACAAAATTAACATAGCCTCCACGATATTTATATTCATGGTGATTTATATCTTACTCATGCTTGCACTCAGTGTTGATTAATTTTAATGCATGTTCATGACTGTTGTCGCTCTCTAGTTGGTCGCTTCCCAGTTATTCCATATGAGTCCAGCATACCTTCCTATATGCAGCATCTACCTGCCGTTCCAAGTAAATTTGTATGTGGCAAACTCTAAACCTTCAAATGAAATTCTGTTTTGTATGCTCGAACAGCTTATGTATCAACTAGGGTTGTCTATATCTTCCATGCTAGGTGGGTTATTCTCACGAGGAGTGGACTCGGCTCCTCACTCACGAGAAAATGGCCGGTAACCGGGATGCCCAGTCCCATGCTCAAATCAAAATAACTGCAAACAAAACTCCTCCATGGTTGTTGTTAGTTGGAGGCACCCGTTGTTTCGGGCAAGCCATGGATTGATGCTTGTTGGTGGTGGGGGATTATAAACTTTACCATTCTGTTTGGGAACCGCCTATAATGTGTGTAGCATGGAAGATATCGAGATCTCTTGGTTGTTATGTTGACAATGAAAGTATGCCACCCAAAATATTATTTATCTCTGTTTCAAAACTCGAGCTCTTGCACCTCTGCAAATCCCTACTTCCCTCGGCAAAGAGCCTATCTATTTACTTTTATGTTGAGTCATCATCCTCTTATTAAAAAGCACCAGTTGGAGAGCACCGCTGTCATTTGCATCCATTACTATTAATTTATATTGAGTATAACTATGACTGGATCTCTTATACCATGAATTACAATGTCGAGTCAGTCCTTGATCTTCAGAGGTGCTCTCCATTTATGTTTTGCGGTCTCAGAAAGGGCTTGCGAGATACCATCTTGTTATGTCATATTATGATTGTTTTGAGAAAGTGTTGTCATCCGACATTTATTATTATTGCTCGCTAGTTGATTATGCCATTGATATGAGTAGTATGAGACCTAGATGTATTGTGAATGTGGTTAGTTCATAATCTTTGCTGAAAACTTGAATTCTGCCTTTACATATTTGCAACAACTAGAGCAAACAGAGTTTGTAAAAGTTTTTCTTTATCACTTTCAGTTTGTCAACTGAATTGCTTGAGGACAAGCAAAGGTTTAAGCTTGGGGGAGTTGATACGTCTCCATCGTATCTACTTCTCCAAATCATCTAACCTCCCGGACGGTCACCCATCCTCTCACTACTCCAGCCTGAGCACGCTTAACTTCCGGGTTCTATTCTCCCTCGTTTCCAAGTCTGCACTTGTTGTTTTCCTGACAATAGTAAGATGTCAATCCTATTAACCTCAGGAATTTAGCTTGAGCATGAAGTCACACATTTCACTGTTTGAGTTTGAAACTATTGTTCTAAAATATTAGTAAGACTAATATTTCTTGAAAAATTAGTTTGACCACAGTTTGACCAGATTTGACCATAGTTTGACCAAATTTGACCAAAATTCAAAAAAACTAAAATAATTATTTAGTAACACTAATATTCTTAAACAATTAGTTTGACCATAATTTGACCAGATTTAACAAAAATTAAAAAAACTGATATTTAATGAATTTCTTTGCCTCCAGATCTTAAAAGCCCCGTAATTTTTTTTCTGTTAGGTTTTTGAGGATTTTGAAAATGTTTAACGGGGTTGCCCCGATTAAATTCGGATGTAACTTTTTGAGCAGATTATTTTTCATATAAAAAAGTTTTTCATCCGAGTTAGTATGCAAAGGTTATGCCCATTTTTACAAATTCTCGAGAGATTTTGCAAATAAAGTCGAAATTCATATTTGCAAATTTTCCCAACAACTAGACCACATATCACATGGGAAACTTATTTTCTTTTATTTTTTGAAATTTTCATCATTTTCTTTTATTTTTTTTAAACTGAAAAGGCGATCCACCGGGGGGCGGTAGAGTTTGAAAATGGGACCTTTAGTAGCAGCGCGGGTGTTTACCCCTCGTTACTACTATGGCACCACTTAGTAGTAGCGAGGGCTAAAAACCAGCGCTACTGCTATCAACTTAGTAGTAGCGCGGGTTTTTACCCCGCGCTACCACTATGGCATGTCCCGGGGGGGGGGCACGGTAGAGATCGCTTAGTAGTAGTGAGGGTTAAAAACCCGCGCTACTGCTATGAACTTAGTAGTAGCGAGGTTTAAAAACCTGCGCTACTAGTAAGTAGCAGTAGCGAGGGTTTTTAACCCTCGCTACTAGTAAGATTCTATGTATAGGCTTTTCCCTAGTAGTGCTTAATTACTTTACAGTTGTCACTGTTACAATTACTACAAAACTGCTACTATTACTTTTGCCACTGTTACCGTTACTTCCATACTACTTTGCTACTAAATACTTTGCTGCAGATATTAAGTCTTTCAGGTGTGGTTGAATTAACAACTCAACTGCTAATACTTGGGAATATTCTTTGGCTCCCCTTGTGTCGAATCAATAAATTTGGGTTGAATACTCTACCCTCAAAAACTGTTGTGATTTCCTATACTTGTGGGTTATCATGGCCTAGCACGGTTACAAACATATTTCTTTAGGACTCCCATGAACCTCTGAAAGGGGAACATATTGTGTAGAAATACAGGGCCCAGAATGAAAATCTCGTCGACTAGATGAACTAGGACGTGCATCATGATATTGAAGAAGGATGGTGGGAACACCAGCTCAAAATGGCAAGACGTTGCGGCATATCACTCCTTAACCTTGGTAGGATTTCTAGATCAATCACCTTCTGAGAGATTGCATTGAGGAATGCACATACCTTCACAATCGCTAATCGAATTTTTTCGGTAGAAGCCCCGTCAATGCAACCGGAAGCAGTTGCGCCATAATCACGTGGCGGTCATGAGAGTTTAGGTTCTGGAACTTTTTCTCTGGCATATTTATTATTCCCTTTATATTCGACGAGAAGCCAGACGGGACCTTCATACCGAGCAGGCATTCAAAGAAGATTTCCTTCTTTTTTCTTTTGTAAGAGTGTAGCTAGCAGGACGTTCATACTGCTTTGGAGGTATGTCGTCTTTTTCGTGCAAACGTTGTAGGTGCTCCCGTGCCTTCGGTGTATCTTTTGTCTTCCCATACGCGCCCAAGAAGCCTAGCAGGTTCACACAAAGGTTTTTCGTCACATGCATCACGTTGATTGAAGAGCAGACCTCTAGGTCTTTGTAGTAGGGTAGGTCCCAAAATATAGATTTCTTCTTCCACATGGGTGCACGTCCCTCAGTGTCATTCGGAACAGATAGTCTGTCGGGACCCTTTCCAAAGATTACTTTTAAACCATTGACCATAGCAAGTATGTGATCACCAGTACGCATGGAGGGCTTCTTATGGTGATCTGCCTCGCCTTTGAAATGCTTGCCTTTCTTTCGACATTGATGGTTGGTCGGAAGAAATCGACGATGCCCCAGGTACACATTCTTCCTGCATTTGTCCAGGTATATACTTTAGGTGTCATCTAAACAGTGCGTGCATGCGTGGTATCCCTTATTTGTTTGTCCTGAAAGGTTACTGAGAGCAGGCAAATCATTTATGGTTACAGATAGCAACACATGCAGGTAAAATTCCTCCTATTTGTGCTCATCCCGCACACGTACACCATTTCCCTTCCACAGTTGTAAAAGTTCTTCAACTAATGGCCTTAGCTACACATCAATGTCATTGCCGGTTTGCTTAGGTCCTTGGATGAGAATTGGCATCATAATGATCTTCCGCTTCATGCATAGCCAAGGAGGAAGGTTATAAATACATAGAGTCACAGGCTAGGTGATGCGATTGCTGCTCTGCTCCCCAAAAGGATTAATGCCATCCGCGCTTAAACCAAACAATACGTTCCTTACATCACCTGCAAACTCCTCCCAGTACTTCCTCTCGATTTTTCTCCACTGCGACCCGTCAGCGAGTGCTCTCAACTTCCCGTCTTTCTTACGGTCCTCTCTGTGCCATTACATCAACATGGCATGCTTTTTGTTTATGAACAAGCGTTTCAACCGTGTTATTATACGAGAATACCACATCACCTTGGTAGGAACCCTCTTCCTGGGGCGCTCGCCGTCAACATCACCAGGGTCACCTTGTCTGGTCTTATACCGCAATGCACCGCATACCCAGCATGTATTCAAATCCTTGTACGCACCACGGTAGAGGATGCAGTCATTAGGGCATGCATGTATCTTCTGCACCTCCAATTCTAGAGGGCATACGACCTTCTTTGATGCGTACGTACTATCGGGCAATTCTTTATCCTTTGGAAGCTTCTTCTTCAATATTTTCAGTAGCTTCTCAAATCATTTGTTAGGTACACCATTCTCTGCCTTTCACTACAACAATTCCAGTACGGTACCGAGCTTTGTGTTGCCATCTTCGCAATTGGGGTACAACCCTTTTTTGTGAATAGATAAGTGATGAAATTAATAGAAGTTCATCATCACATTAAAACCAAAGTACATACATAGTTATCATTGAACAACATATAGCTCTCCAGAGCATCTAATTAAACCGTACATTGAAACTATGTAAAACATTATAATGCAACAACAAATGCGATCATAACCGCAACCAAGGTAACAATTGATCCAACAGCATAATGATACCAAGCCTCGGTATGAATGGCATATTTTCTAATCTTTCTAATCTTCAAGCGCATTGCATCCATCTTGATCTTGTGATCATCGACGACATCCACAACATGCAACTCTAATATCATCTTCTTCACCTCAATTTTTTTCAATTTGTCCTTCGAGTAATTGTTTTCTTCTTCAACTAAATTTAAACTCTCGACAATAGGGTCGGTTGGAATTTCTGGTTCACATACCTCCTAGATAAAAAAATATATGTCACGTTGAAGGAAATATGCCCTAGAGGCAATAATAAAGTTATTATTTATTTCCTTATATCATGATAAATGTTTATTATTCATGCTAGAATTGTATTAACCGGAAACATAATACATGTGTGAATATATAGACAAACAGAGTGTCACTAGTATGCCTCTACTTGACTAGCTTGTTAATCAAAGATGGTTATGTTTCCTAACCATGAACAAAGAATTGTTATTTGATTAACAAGGTCACATCATTAGTTGAATGATCTGATTGACATGACCCATTCCATTAGCTTAGCACACGATCGTTTAGTATGTTGCTACTGCTTATATCCATGACTTATACATGTTCCTGTAACTATGAGATTATGCAACTCCCGTTTACCGGAGGAACACTTTGGGTGCTACCAAACGTCACAACGTAACTGGGTGATTATAAAGGAGTACTACAGGTGTCTCCAAAGGCAGATGTTGGGTTGGCGTATTTCGAGATTAGGTTTTCTCACTCCGATTGTCGGAGAGGTATCTCTGGGCCCTCTCGGTAATACACATCACTGAAGCCTTGCAAGCATTACAACTAATGAGTTAGCTGTGAGATGATGTATTACGGAACGAGTAAAGAGACTTGCCAGTAACGAGATTGAACTAGGTATTGGATACCGACGATCGAATCTCGGGCAAGTAACATACCGATGACAAAGGGAACAACGTATGTTGTTATGCGGTCTGACCGATAAAGATCTTCGTAGAATATGTAGGAACCAATATGGGCATCCAGGTCCCGCTATTGGTTATTGACCGGAGACGTGTCTTGGTCATGTCTACATTGTTCTCGAATCGTAGGGTCCGCACGCTTAAGGTTTCGATATGCTTATATTATGAGTTTATGAGTTTTAATGTACCTAAGGAGTTCGAGTCCCGGATGAGATCGGGGACATGACGAGGAGTCTCGAAATGGTCGAGACGTAAAGATCGATATATTGGACGACTATATTCGAGTTCGGAAAGGTTCCGAGTCATTCGGTATTTTTCGAGTACCGGAGAGTTACGGAATTCGTATTGGGCCTCATTGGGCCATACGGGAAAAAAGGAGAAAAGGGCCAAAAGGTGGCGCGCCCTCCTTGCTCTAGTCCGATTGGACTAGGAAGGGCGCCCCTTCCTTCCTTCTCCTTCTCTCTTCCCTTTCCTTCTCTCCTACTCCCCTACATGGAAGGACTCCTAGTTGGACTAGGAAAGGGGAATCCTACTCCGGTGGGAGTAGGACTCCCCTGCGCGCCAAACCTAGGCCGCCTCCTCCCTCCCTTGTTCCTTTATATACGGGGCAGGGGCACCCCATAGACACACAAGTTGATCTACGGATCGTTCCTTAGCCGTGTCGGTGCCCCCTCCACCATATTCCACCTCGGTCATATCGTTCGCGAAGCTTAGGCGGCTCTGCGTCGGTATAACATCAAGATCGTCCACCACGCCGTCGTCTTGTGGAACTCTCCTCGACACTCGGCTGGATCGAGTACGAGGGACGTCATCGAGCTGTCGTGTGTCAAGAACTCGGGCGCGGAATAACGGCGCCGGGATCGGTCGGATCGCGAGGAGAACGTCGACTACTTCCTCTACGTTGTGATCGCTTCGCTTGGGTCTCACGAGGGCGTAGACAACACTCTCCCCTCTCGTTGCTATGCATCACCATGATCTTGCGTGTGCGTGGAAATTTTTGAAATTACTACGTTCCCCAACAGTGGTATCAGAGCCTAGGTTTTTATGGTTTGATGTTTTGCACGAGTAGAACACAAGTGAGTTGTGGGCGATACAAGTCATACTACCTACCAGCATGTCATATTTTGGTTCAGCGGTATTGTGAGATGAAGTGGCCGGACCGACATTACAGCAGACGCTTACGCGAGACTGGTTTCACCGTTACGAGCACTCGTGCTTAAAGGTGACTGGCGGGTGTCTGTCTCTCTCACTTTAGTTGAACCGAGTATGGCTACGCCCGGTCCTTGAGAAGGTTAAACGGAGTCTATTTGACGAAGTATCGTTGTGGTTTTGATGCGTAGGTGAGATTGGTTCTTGCTTAAGCCCGTAGCAGCCACGTAAAATTTGCAACAACAAAGTAGAGGACGTCTAACTTGTTTTTGCAGGGCATGTTGTGATGTGATATGGTCAAGACGTGATGCTATATTTTATTGTATGAGATGATCATGTTTTGTAACCGAAGTTATCGGCAACTGGCTGGAACCATATGGTTGTCGCTTTATTGTATGAAATGCAAACGCCCTGTAATTGCTTTACTTTATCACTAAGCGGTAGCGATAGTCGTAGAAGCAATAGATGGCGTAAACGACAACGATGCTACGATGGAGATCAAGGTGTCGCGCCGGTGACGATGGTGATCACGACGGTGCTGCAGAGATGGAGATCACGAAGCACAAGATGATGATGACCATATCATATCACTTATATTGATTTGCATGTGATGTTTATCTTTTATGCATCTTATCTTGCTTTGATTAACGGTAGCATTTTAAGATGATCTCTCACTAAAAATTATCAAGTAGTGTTCTCCCCGAGTATGCACCGTTGCCAAAGTTCGTCGTGCCCAGACACCACGTGATGATCGGGTGTGATAAGCTCTACGTCCATCTACAACGGGTGCAAGCCAGTTTTGCACACGCGGAATACTCAGGTTATACTTGACGAGCCTAGCATATGCAGATATGGCCTCGGAACACGGAGACCGAAAGGTCGAGCGTGAATCATATAGTAGATATGATCAACATAAGATGTTCACCATTGAAAACTACTCCATCTCACGTGATGATCGGTTATGGTTTAGTTGATTTGGATCACGTGATCACTTAGATGACTAGAGAGATGTCTATCTAAGTGGGAGTTCTTAAGTAATATGATTAATTGAACTTAAATTTATCATGAACTTAGTCCTGGTAGTATTTTGCAAATTATGTTGTAAGATCAATAACTTGCGTTGATTGCTTTCATATGTTTATTTTTGATATGTTCCGAGAGAAAACTGTGTTGAAAAATGTTAGTAGCAATGATGCGGATTGGATCCGTGATCTGAGGTTTATCCTCATTGCTGCGCAGAAGAATTATGTCCTTGATGTACCGCTAGGTGACAGACCTATTGCAGGAGCAGATGCAAACGTTATGAACGTTTGGCTAGCTCAACATGATGACTACTTGATAGTTTAAGTGCACCATGCTTAACAGCTTAGAATCGGGACTTCAAAGACGTTTTGAACGTCATGGACCATATGAGATGTTCCAGGAGTTGAAGTTAATATTTCAAGCAAATACCCGAGTTGAGAGATATGAAGTCTTCAACAAGTTCTATAGCTAAAAGATGGAGGAGAATCGCTCAACTAGTGAGCATGTGCTCAAATTGTGCAGGTACTTCAATTGCTTGAATCAAGTGGGAGTTAATCTTCCGATAAGATAGTGATTGATGAATTCTCTAGTCACCATCACCAAGTTAGTAGAACTTCATGATGAACTATAGTATGCAAGGGATGATGAAAATAATTCCCGAGTTTTTCATGATGATGAAATCGATGAAGGTAGAAATCAAGAAAGAACATCAAGTGTTGATGGTTAACAAGACCACTAGTTTCAAGAAAAGGGCAAAGGGATAGAAGGGAACTTCAAGAAGAACGGCAAGCAAGTTGCTACTCAAGTGAAGAAGCCCAAGTCTGGACCTAAGCTTGAGACTAAGTGCTTCTACTGCAAAGGGACTGGTTACTGGAAGCAGAACTACCCCAAAAATTTGGCGGATAAGAAGGATGGCAAAGTAAACAAATGTATATTTGATATACATGTTATTGATGTGTACTTTACTAGTGTTTATAGCAACCCCTCAGTTTTTGGTACTGGTTCAGTTGCTAAGAGTAGTAACTCGAAACGGGAGTTGCAGAATAAACAGAAACTAGTTAAGGGTGAAGTGACGATGTGTCTTGAAAGTAGTTTCAAGATTGATATGATCATCATCGCACACTCCCTATACTTTCGGGATTGGTGTTGAACCTAAATAAATGTTATTTTGGTGTTTGCGTTGAGCATGAATATGATTTGATCGTGTTTATTGCAATACGGTTATTCATTTAAGTAAGAGAATAAACTGTTGTTCTGTTTACATGAATAAGACCTTATATGGTTACACACCCAATGAAAATGGTTCACTGGATCTCGATCGTAGTGATACACATATTCATAATATTGAAACCAAAAGATGCAAAGTTAATAATGATAGTGCAACTTATTTGTGGCACTGCCGTTTAGGTCATATTGGTGTAAAGCGCATGAAGAAACTCCATGCTGATGGGATTTTGGAATCACTTGATTATAAATCACTTGATGCTTGCGAACCGTGCTTTTTGGGCAAGATGACTAAAACTCCGTTCTCCGGAACAATGGAGCGAGCAACATATTTGTTGGAAATCATACATACTGATGTATATAGTCCGATGAATATTAAGGCTCGCGACAAGTATCATTATTTTCTGACCTTCACAGTTGAGTTAAAGCAGATATGAGTATATCTACTTGATGAAACATAAGTCTGAAATAGTTGAAAGGTTCAAAGAATTTCAGAGTGAAGTGGAAAAATCATCGTAACAAGAAAATATAGTTTCAGTGATTTGATCGCGGATACGAATATTTGAGTTACGAGTTTGGTCTTCAATTTAAAACAATGTGGAATAGTTTCACAAATTCATGCCACCTGGAACACCACATCATAATGGTGTGTCCGAACGTTGTAATCGTACTTTACTAGATATGGTGCGATCTATGATGTCTCTTATCAGTTTACCACTATTGTTTTGGGGTTATGCATTAGAGACAGCTGCATTCACGTTTAATAGGGCACCATCTAAATCCGTTGAGACGACACCGTGTGAACTATGGTTTAGCAGTAAACCTAAGCTGTCGTTTCTTAAAAGTTTGGAGTTGCGATGCTTATATGAAAAAGGTTTTCAACCTGATAAGCTCGAACCCAAATCGGAGAAGTGCGTCTTCATAGAATACCCAAAGGAAACTATTGGGTAATCCTTCTATCACAGATCCAAAGGCAAAACTTTTGTTGCTAAAAATGGATCCTTTCTAGAGAAGGAGTTTCTCTCGAAAGAAGTGAGTGGGAGGAAAGTAGAACTTGATGAGGTAATAGTACCTTCTCCCTTACTTGAAAGTAGTTCGTCGCAGAAACCGGTTTCTGAGACATCTACACCAAGTAGTGAGGAAGTTGATGATGTTGATCATGAAACTTCAGATCAAGTTACTACAGAACCTCGTAGATCAACCAGAGCAAGATCCGCACCAGAGTGGTACGGTAATCCTGTTCTGGAAATCATGCTACTAGATCATGATGAACCTACGAACTATGAGGAAGCGATGATGAGCCCAGATTCCGCGAAATGGCTTGAGGCCATGAAATCTGAGATGAGATCCATGTATGAGAACAAAGTGTGAACTTTGGTGGAGTTGCCCGATGATCGGCAAGCCATAGAAAATAAATGGATCTTCAAGAGGAAGATGGACGCTGATAGTAGTGTTACTATCTACAAAGCTAGACTTGTCGAAAAAGGTTTTTGACAAAGTTCAAGATGTTGAATACAATGAGATTTTCTCACTCGTATCAATGCTTAAAAGTCTGTCTGAATCATGTTAGTAATTGCCGCATTTTTGAAATCTGGCAAATGGATAAACAAAACTGTATTCCTTAATGGAGTTATCAAAGAAGAGTTGTATGTGATGCAACCATGAGGTTTTGTCGATCCTAAAGGTGTTAACAAAATGTGCATCTATGGACTGGTGCAAGCATCTCGGATTTGGAATATACGCTTTGATAAGTTGATCAAAGCATATAGTTTTATACAGACTTACGGTGAAGCCTGTATTTATAAGAAAGTGAGTGGGAGCACTACAGCATTTCTGATAAGTATATGTGAATGACATATTGTAGATCGGAAATAATGTAGAATTATTCTAAAAAAGCATAAAAGGAGTGTTTGAAAGGAGTTTTTCAAAGAAAGACCTCGGTGAAGCTGCTTACATATTGAGCATCAAGATCTATAGAGATAGATCAAGACGCTTGATAAGTTTTTTCAATGAGTACATACCTTGACAAGATTTTGAAGTAGTTCAAAATGGAACAGTCAAAGAAAGAGTTCTTGCCTGTGTTACAAAGGTGTGAAATTGAGTAAGACTCAAAACCCGACCACGGCAGAAGATAGAAAGAGAATGAAAGTCATTCCCTATGCCTTGACCATAGGTTCTATAAAGTATGCCATGCTGTGTATCAGATCTATTGTATACCCTACACTGAGTTTGGCAAGGGAGTACAATAGTGATCTAGGAGTAGATCACTTGACAGCGGTCAAAATTATCCTTATTGGAATAAGGATATGTTTCTCGATTATGGAAGTGACAAAAGGTTCGTCGTAAAGGGTTACGTCGATGCAAGTTTTGACACCGATCTGGATGACTCTAAGTCTCGTTCTAGATACATATTAAAAGTGGGAGCAATTGGCTAGAGTAGCTCCGTGCAGAGCATTGTAGACATAGAAAATTGCAAAATACATAACGGATCTGAATGTGAAAGACCCATTGACTAAGACTCTCTCACAAGCAAAACATGATCACACTTTAGTACTCTTTGGGTATTAATCACATAGCAATGTGAACTAGATTACTGAATCTAGTAAACCCTTTGGGTGTTGGTCACATGGCGATGTGAACTATGGGTGTTAATCACATGATGATGTGAACTATCGATGTTAATCACATGGTGATGTGATCTAGATTATTGACTCTAGTGCAAGTGGGAGACTGAAGGAAATATGCCCTAGAGGCAATAATAAAGTTATTATTTATTTCCTTATATCATGATAAATGTTTATTATTCATACTAGAATTGTATTAACCGGAAACATAATACATGTGTGAATATATAGACAAACAGAGTGTCACTAGTATGCCTCTACTTGACTAGCTTGTTAATCAAAGATGGTTATGTTTCCTAACCATGAACAAAGAGTTGTTATTTGATTAACAAGGTCACATCATTAGTTGAATGATCTGATTGACATGACCCATTCCATTAGCTTAGCACACGATCGTTTAGTATGTTGCTACTGCTTATATCCATGACTTATACATGTTCCTGTAACTATGAGATTATGCAACTCCCGTTTACCGGAGGAACACTTTGGGTGCTACCAAACGTCACAACGTAACTGGGTGATTATAAAGGAGTACTACAGGTGTCTCCAAAGGCAGATGTTGGGTTGGCGTATTTCGAGATTAGGTTTTGTCACTCCGATTGTCGGAGAGGTATCTCTGGGCCCTCTCGGTAATACACATCACTGAAGCCTTGCAAGCATTACAACTAATGAGTTAGCTGTGAGATGATGTATTACGGAACGAGTAAAGAGACTTGCCAGTAACGAGATTGAACTAGGTATTGGATATCGACGATCGAATCTCGGGCAAGTAACATACCGATGACAAAGGGAACAACGTATGTTGTTATGCGGTCTGACCGATAAAGATCTTCGTAGAATATGTAGGAACCAATATGGGCATCCAGGTCCCGCTATTGGTTATTGACCGGAGACGTGTCTTGGTCATGTCTACATTGTTCTCGAACCGTAGGGTCCGCACGCTTAAGGTTTCGATGACAGTTATATTATGAGTTTATGAGTTTTAATGTACCGAAGGAGTTCGGAGTCCCGGATGAGATCGGGGACATGACGAGGAGTCTCGAAATGGTCGAGACGTAAAGATCGATATATTGGACGACTATATTCGGAGTTCGGAAAGGTTCCGAGTCATTCGGGTATTTCTCGGAGTACCGGAGAGTTACGGGAATTCGTATTGGGCCTCATTGGGCCATACGGGAAAAAGGAGAGAAAGGGCCAAAAGGTGGCCGCGCCCCTCCCCTTGCTCTAGTCCGAATTGGACTAGGGAAGGGGGGCGCCCCCTTCCTTCTCCTTCTCTCTCCCTTTCCTTCTCTCCTACTCCCCTACATGGAAGGACTCCTAGTTGGACTAGGAAAAGGGGAATCCTACTCCCGGTGGGAGTAGGACTCCCCTTGGCGCGCCCAAACCTAGGCCGGCCTCCTCCCTCCCTTGTTCCTTTATATACGGGGGCAGGGGGCACCCCATAGACACACAAGTTGATCTACGGATCGTTCCTTAGCCGTGTGCGGTGCCCCCCTCCACCATATTCCACCTCGGTCATATCGTTGCGAAGCTTAGGCGAAGCTCTGCGTCGGTATAACATCAAGATCGTCACCACGCCGTCGTCTCGACGGAACTCTCCTCGACACTCGGCTGGATCGAGTACGAGGGACGCCATCGAGCTGTACGTGTGTCAAGAACTCGGGCGCCGGAGTAACGGCGCCGGGATCGGTCGGATCGCGAGGAGAACGTACGACTACTTCCTCTACGTTGTGATCGCTTCCGCTTCGGGTCTACGAGGGTACGTAGACAACACTCTCCCCTCTCGTTGCTATGCATCACCATGATCTTGCGTGTGCGTAGGAAATTTTTTGAAATTACTACGTTCCCCAACACACGTTGCTCGGCATAATTGTTATAAACACTAAATGAAACTAATACTTATAAAAGATAATATATTATAGATATACCACATCCAAATCATAGACAAGACGAGGGCCGACAAAGATGGATACCAAAACCATCACACTATATATTAACAAATAATAATAAGAAAGAAAACTACACAAGTATCTATCTAAATCATACAAGTAAGAACTTTTTTTCTTTTAAAAACAAGATAAGATCAAGAGGCTCACCACGGTGGTGCCGACGACGAGATCGGCGTGGGTGATCAACGGCGGTGAGGACGGGGATGGGACAGGACGGACAACCAAACCTAGACAAATCTCGAGGAAAATGGAGCTTGGACAAGGAGCTTTGAGAGGAGAAAGTTTAAGTGTGGCTCGAGCATTTCATCTAACACCTGATGTGCATAGGAGGTGAGCTAGAGTACCACAAAGCTCTACAACGGCCGGCCAGAAAAACAGAGCAGTGGAGTGCTCTGCTCGCGGGCGAGAGGTATATATAAGCATCTCATTGGTCCTGGATCATTGCTGGAATCGGGACTAAAGGGCACCCTTGGTCCCGGTTCAAGCCACCAACCAGGACCAATAGTTGTGGGCCAGGAGCGAGGCCCATTTGTCCTGGTTCGTGT
>JAHHZJ010004005.1:0-34992 GCA_021437245.1 Aegilops speltoides | reverse complement strand
TTTTTAAATTTAAACCCAAAAAACCGAATTCTATCACAGATCCGAAGGCAAGACATTTGTTGTTAAAATGGATCCTTTCTAGAGAAGGAGTTTCTCTCAAAGAAGTGAGGGGAGGAAAGTAGAACTTGATGAGGTAATTGTACCTTCTCCCTTATTGAAAGTAGTTTATCACGTAAACCGTTTCTCGACATCTACACCAAATAGTGAGGAAGTTGATGATGTTGATCATGAAACTTCGATCAAGTTACTACGTAACCTCAGAGATCAACCAGAGTAAGATCCGCACTCAGAGTGGTATGGTAATCCTGCTCTGAAGTCATGCTACTAGATCATGATGAACCTACGAACTATGAAGAAGCTATGGTGAGCCCAGATTCCACAAAATGGCTTGAAGCCATGAAGTCTCGAGATGGATCCATGTATGAAAACAAAGTGTGGATTTTGGTTGACTTGTTCAAGGTCGGCAAGCAATAGAAAACAAGTGGATCTTCAAGAAGAAGACCGACGACGACGGTAATGTAATCGTTTCAAGCTCGACTTGTCGCAAAGGGTTTTCGACAAGTTCAAGGGATTGACTACAATGAGACTTTCTCACCAGAGCGATGCTTAAGTCCGTCTCAATCATGTTAGCAATTGCCGATTTTATGATTATGAAATTTGGCAAATGGATGTAAAACCTGCATTCCCGAATGGATTTCGGAAAAGAGTTGTATATGATGCAAACCGTAAGGTTTTATCGATCCAAAGGAGCTAATAGTGCAAAAGCTCCAATGATCCATTTATGGACTGGTGCAAGCATCTCGAGTTGAATAAACGCTTTGATAGTGTGATCAAAGATTTTAGTTTATATGCACTTTTGAGAAGCCTCAGATTTACAAGAAAGTGAGTGGAGCTCAGTAGCATTTCCGATATTATATGTAGATGACATATTACTAATCGGAAATGATATAGAATTTCTGGATAGCATAAAGGGATACTTGAATAAGAGTTTTCAATGAAGGACCTCGTGAAGTCTGCATATATTGGGCATCAAAATCTATAGAGATAGATCAAGATGCTTAATTGACTTTCATGCAGCACATACTCTGGACAAGATTTTGAAGAAGTTCAAAATGAATCAAGCAAAGAAAGGGTTCTTGCCTGTGTTACAAGGTGTGAAGTTGAGTAAGACTCAATGTCCCACCACCGCAGAAGATAGAGAGAAATGAAAGATGTTCCTATGCTTCAGCCATAGGCTCTATCATGTATGCAATGTCGTACTGCACCAGATGTGTGCCTTGCTATTAGCTTAGCAGAGGTACCAAAGTAATCCAGAGAGGATCATCGACAACGGTCAAGAACATCTCAAGTACTGAAAATGACTAAGGATATGTTTCTCGATATGGAGGTGACAAAGAGCTCATCGTAAATGGTTACGCTTGATGTAAGTTTGACATCGATCCGGACGATTCTAAATCGCAAACCGGATACGTGTTTACATTAAACGATGGAGCTGTCGGCAAGTGCAGTTCAAAACAAAGCGTCGTATGCGGGATCTATATGTGAAGCGGAATACATAGCTGCTGTCAAGCAGCCAATGAAGGAGTCTCGATGAAGGAGTTCATATCCGATCTAGGTGTCATACCTAGTGCATCGGGTCCAATGAAAATCTCCGTGATAATATCGAGCGATTGCCTTAGCGGCGAATCCAGATTTCACAAGAGGACCAAGCACATCAAGAGACGCTTCAATTCCATCCGGATCTAGTCCGTGGGAGACATAGAGATTTGTAAGATACATACGGATCTGAATGTTGCGTAATCTGCTGACTGAAGCCTCTTCCACGAGCAAAACATGATCAACACCAAGACTCCATGGGTGTTAGAATCATTATCAGGTAATCTAGATTATTGACTCTAGTGCAAGTGGGAGATCAAGGAAATATGCCCTAGAGGCAATAATAAAGTTATTATTTATTTCATCATCATGATAAATGTTTATTATTCATGCTAGAATTGTATTAACCGGAAACATAATACATGTGTGAATATATAGACAAACAGAGTGTCACTAGTATGCTCTCTATTTGACTAGCTTGTTAATCAAAGATGGTTAAGTTTCCTAACCATAGACAAAGGAGTTGTCATTTGATTAACAAGGTCACATCATTAGTTGAATGATCTGATTGACATGACCCATTCCATTAGCTTAGCACACGATTGTTTAGTATGTTGCTACCGCTTATCCATGACTTATACATGTTCCTATAACTATGAGATTATGCAACTCCTGCTACCGGAGGAACACTTTGGTACTACCAAACGCCACAACGAATCGGGTGATTATAAAGGAGTACTACATGTGTCTCCAAAGGCGTATGTTGGTTGGCGATTTCGACATTAGGATTTGTCACTCCGATTGCTCTGAGAGGTATCTCTGGCCCTCTTGTAATGCACATCACTTAAGCTCTTTGCAAGCATTACAACTAATGAGTTAGTTGCAAGATGATGTATTACTTGGAACTAGTAAAGAGACTTGCAGTAACGAGATTGAACTAGGTATTGATACCCACGATCGAATCTCGGGCAAGTAACATACCGATGACAAAGGGAACAAACGTATGTTGTTATGCGGTCCACCGATAAAGATCTTCAGAATATATGTAGGAGCCAATATGGGCATCCAGGTCCCGCTATTGGTTATTGATCGAGATGTGTCTCAGTCATGTCTACATTGTTCTCGAACCGTAGGGTCCTAACGCTTAAGGTTTCAAGGACGGTTATATTATGAGTTTGTGTATTTTGATGTACCAAGGAGTTCGGAGTCCCGGATGTGATCACGGACACGACGAGGAGTCTCGAATGGTCAAGACGTAAAGATTGATATATTGGACAGCTATGTTCGACATCGGAATGGTTCCAGTGATTTCTTGATAATACCGAGTGCCGAGGGGTTACCGAACCCCCGGGAAGTAATGGGCCTTAATGGGCCACGAGGGGAGAGAGAGGGCTGCGCCAGAGGTGGCGCCGCTTCATGGGGAGTCCGAATTGACAAGGAGGGCGCACCCCCTTTCTCTCTCTCTCCCTCTCCTTCCTTCCCCTTCCCCTTCCTAGTTGGATTAGGAAAGGGGAGTCCTACTCCCACTAGAGGAGGACTCCTCCCTTGAGCGCCTCTAGGGCCGGGCCGCCCTCCCTTGCTCCTTTATATACGGGCAAGGGGGGCACCTTAGAACACACAAGTTGATCCTTGAGATCGCTCAGCTGCGTGCCCCTCCACCATATTCCACCTCGGTCATATCAGAGAGCGGTGCTTAGGCGAAGCCTCACGCTGTAGAACATCAAGATCGCCACCACGCCGTCAGGCCGACGGAACTCTCTCCCGAGCTTTGGCCGGATCGGAGCCCGAGGAGCGCCACCGAGCTGTACGTGTGTCAAGAACTTTGAGGCGCCTTGAGTAACGGCGCTGGATCCTTGATCGCGAGGAGAATGTACGATCACTTTCTCTACGCTGTGATCGCTTCGCTCGGTCTACAAGGGTATGTAGACAACACTCCCCTCTCGCTATGCATCACCATGATCTTATGCAGCGTAGGAAAATTTTGAAATTACTACGCTTCCCCAACAATTGAATGGCTTATTTAACCTCTAATGGACCAATTCAGACATGTACTAATTGGTCATGAGTTGTCGGACGTAAAGGTGCTATATAAAAATAGATCGTTAATAAGTTTCCATAACGGTTTAATTCGATAAGTTTTAACTAAGTCAAGTGTGCCTTAAGCATGTCTTTTACGGGTCAAGGCTCTTTTAACTAAATAGGCCACGATGGGTCATGCCATGTGGCGACGCTTTATAGGCGATATCGTCTGCTGATGGGCAACACTTGTCACAAGGTAGATCTATCGTGTTGTTCATTGGTGAATGAGAATCCAACACGTTGAAATATGCCATTGGTCGAGTTGTTAACAAGTATCCAATCCAAACCTACACCCGATAGCTTAACGATGACCCATTATGGTGGCTGATATGTACCAATTTCCTTTGACTTAAAACACTTCTATATCATGCTTATCATCATGGAAGTGGACACTTCCATGATGAAAAAGTGATTATTGTTATGGAACACATCCCCGATAGACATGTATGACTATCTTAGAGCATCTCAAATCGATGGTCCATATTTTATGGTGTAAACCAGTGATGTAAAATTTTACATCACAAAAAGTGTTTTTTACATCTCAAAAAGAGGCAACTCCAACAGATGGTCCAAAACGAACATGTAAAAACAGCAACTCCAACAGATGGTCCAAAACAAAGATGTAAACTGGTCGGGCGGTCACATGGGTCAAATTGTTCAGCCGCTAACAGCCGCACATATTGCAAAAAAACATCTTTTAAAACATAAAAAATATACATGTTGATGAGGACATGACTACCTTTGGATAAGACCAAAATATTGCATACATGCATATTTGTCGTGTGATTTCTAGTGCAAACTATTCAATAATCTATTTATGTTATCCAACAAAAATACTTCACACATTTTTGTGTTTTGTCTAATTGCAGGTGTATGAGACATTTGTACAATCCACATATGAAGATAAGGGAAAAGGAGAATTTTAGGTGCTGTTCAAAAGTCATCTCACATCACTTTTGGGCCAAGAGAAGATAGAGTCCAAGTCTCTCATGTTCTGGATTCAGATTCGACCGCATGCATATACCTGACTCAAAACGCCAACAACTTTTTCATACAGACCTGAATTGGGTGATTCGTTTTTGTTGGTAAGTAGATTTCATGCTCTTTCCAACCCAATTGAAATCACCTTAAAATCCGTCCGAGCATTGAGTTATGGACGAAACAATCTGACGCCGCACTAGAATCCGAGTAAAACTACAAGTCCAAAGGTGTTACGCCACTCCACTTGGGCCCATTGGCCTTGTACGACCTAGGGTTAGTTTTAGGCTGCCTTGGGACGTCCTCCCACCTCCTAGGCTGCCACCCTTGCTCCTATATAAGTAGATCCATCTAGTAGCTTTTCCTTGGGATTTGTTTAGTTAAAAGTTAGCGATTGCAACTTCGCGGTACTTCGCTCATTCCAACGACTAGACCAAGACCGCCACGGATCCCCACTTTTATCAATACTTCATCCATACTGCAATATTCAGATTGCTTTATCATATTCTTGCTTGTTCTTCGATTGCTTGCAGGAATAGACCTTCGGGTCAGCTGATCGTGTTCTGCGTGGTCAATAACATTTCGGAGTTGGTTTAGCGATTGCATAAGGCGCCGACGTCCTCGCAAGTTCAGTAGTCGGATCGTCAAAGTCGATTTCCACCAAAGTGAAATCCATCATCTCATCGAAAGACAGTGACACCTTTGACTCTATCAAGTGGTATCGTTTCAGTGTTGCTCGTGAGAATTTCCAATTTTTCCTCGATTAGATTTATTTTCTTACCTATTGTCCAAGAAAAGCCCCCAAAAAGTTAGATCTATTCATCCTTTGTCCAAGCCGCCTAAGCCTTTGCAATTTTCTTTTCATTGTTTGCATTATTGAATTATCGCTTGCATCGTCAGTGTCGAGTTGCTGGTCTTAGTGTCTAGTTCGTTTAGAGTTTCGAAGTTCTGTTCACAGTAGTCACGCCACCGCTGCATCGTTATCCCATCCATCAATTTTCATCACCCCTACCCACCGCTCATGGTCATAATCATAGTTGAGGTCATTCATATCTTCGCCGATCCAATCAGATCTTTTTCTAGTTTGTCTTGGAAAGAGGGTGAAAAAGAGAGAAAAAAAGAAAGAACAACAATGAGAAAGAAAAGAAAAAAGTGCGAGGAAAAAGAGAGAAGAAAAAACAAAATTGATATATCTATTCTCAATCTCAGAGTTGAATTCGGATTGAATCTGTTTGTGCACTATTCAAGAAAACAGGCATAACTTTCTTATACAAATTCTGTTTTGGCTCATGAGTACTCAAATGAAAGCTAGCGATTTGAGTCAGATCTAAATAGTTGCAGAAGCTAGTTCCATATTTTACACCTCAAAATAGGCTTCTAAATAGGTCTTTCCCCTCCAGGTTCTCGCAAAACATAGCTTATTCCACTTTTTCAAGCCAGTTTTAGATTTTTGATTCCTCATATCAACTCAGAATTGAGTGATTCTTTTTGCATTGGAAAGCTTGAGTTAGTAGCATTCTTTGAAAAACTTATCAAAAATTGGCTCAAACTTTTCAAGAGGAAAGTTGAGAGAGAGTTGATGTCCCGCTCGCGCTTGTTTTTCATCATTATCTTTATCATTGCCAGGATCTTCACTTATATCTTGCTGTCCGTGAGCTACTTAGTACCCTTCATTGATGCTAGTTGTGCTAAGCTGTGACCTCATTAGTGTTCTAGGCTCAGGCACACTAGTCCGGTCCAGCCTAGGACCAAAGACATAGCATTGCTGTTGAGTGTTTATTCAACATTGCATCTTTGAATTGATTATTGCTAATATTTTGCTACCATATATAGCCAACCCAGCCACATATTTCTACACTGCGTATACGTGACGCTCCTAAGCAATCGCTTACACAATCTTCAGAGTTACTTGACACCGCTGGTTGTTTGTCACCACCTGCCGCATTGTAAGAACTTGTAAGATATTGATATTTGCTTTACTGTGAGCACTTTACAACCACATCCTAGTAGTTCATAGGGACATTATTCTCGAATTTTGTTTCTTGTTTCTAATAATCATGACAGGTTCCGGAGATAGAAGTTCTTGGACGATGGACACATCTTCACCATCACGAGAGTTGGGACAACACACACAAGCATATGATCAGATTATGTCTTTACCATCATTTGAGGGTAGATTTAATCCTGCTATTTATCTATCTTGGGAGCTTGAATTAGAAGAAGTTTTAGTCACCATGATTTTCCGAACTTGAGAGAGTACGAGCTACCACTAGAGCATTTATCGGGTTTTGCTTCTGCTTGGTGGAGTGTACATTGTAAGAAAAACATTGATAACCAACCCACAACTTGGAAAGTTTTGAAAGATGTAATGAGATAACAATTTTCCTCCTCATTATCGCTCGGAATTGCTTCGCATTTGGAACAATTAAAACAAGGCAATAACACTGCTCATGCTTACTACCAAGACTTCAAACCTTATATGCATCATTGTGACATAGAAGAATCTGAGGATGATACAATGAATAGATTTGTTGGTGGTTTGAACCATGATATCCGTGCAAGATTTCACTATATTCCTGCTTACATTACCGTATGTATGTTCGCTTGTACCTTTGAGAGAGATACAGGAGGATGCATCGGGTGACTACAACAACTACTATTCCAGTTCATGCTCACCACCGCGGTTGGTTCCTCCACCGGTGCAAACCTACTAGAACAACCCCACCCGGATTGTGAGCGCGACATCATCTCAAGTGTATGGTGCATTGTCAACGCCAAGACTCACATCAGCTACGCCTTTGTGACAAGGTAACAGTAAAGGTATTGATGATATAACTTACATGAGAATGATGCATCCCTAGTTAACTTGAATGCATCATGTGTTGAGTTACTCGTGATTTGAGCATATCACCTATTTTAGAGAATCTTGATACTGTCATGAATGCATCATGTGACCAAACAAACCTAAATACCAGCAATTTTGAGTGCACCCATTGAATTAACTCGTTGATGCATAAGAATCAATGTTTAATCGCTTTTGATATGACCTCTAATCTTGGTGATGATTCGTGTCGAATGACTTATTGCATGCTTGCTTATTTAAGCATGTTGTAGCATGTAAATTTGATGCAAGTAAGGTTTATTCACCAATGTTGAGATGGTTTAATGATGAACATTGTCAATCTTTTGAAATGAATAAGAGCTTCACTTATATGTGCAAACTGAGTTGAAATATTTTCATGCCTTCTACTTCTTGTGATAATGTTTTGGCTTTAGATTTTATGAACTATGCAAGTTACTCATCTATTCATGTGTCATATGTGCAAAAATCAAGGAAAGTAAAATGGATGACATATACATATACAATATGTACAACCTTGTCTCTTTTGTTAGCCACATTTCAGATCGACAAGCACGCCGAGGACGGCTTTGTTTTCAAGAAGGGTGGATGATGAGGACATGACTACCTTGGATAAGACCAAAAGTTTTGCATACATGCATATTCGCTGTGTGATTTCTAGTGCAAACTATTCAATAATCTATTTATGTTATCCGTAATAAAAATACTTCACACACTTTTGTGTTTGTCTAATTGCATGTGTATGAGACATTTGTACAATCCACATATGAAGATAAGGGAAAAGGAGAAGTTAGGTACTGTTCAAAAAGTCCTCTCACGTCACTTTTGGGCCAAGAGAAGATAGAATCCAAGTCTCTCACGTTCTGGATTCAGATTCGGACTGCACAGACATACCTGACTCAAAACACCAACAACTTTTTCATACGGACTCCAAATTGGGTGATTCTTTTTGTGTTGGAAACTAGATTTCGTGCAATTTCCAACCCAATTGGATTCACCTTCAAATTCGTCCGGAGTGTTGAGTTATGGATGAAACAATCTGATACTGCAGCAGAATCCGAGTCAAACTACAAGTCCAAAGGTGTTACATCACTCCACTTGGGCCCATTGGCCTTGTACGACTTAGGGTTAGTTTTAGGCTGCCTTGGGACGCCCTCCCACCTCCTTGGCCGCCACCCCTTGCTCCTATATAAGTAGATCCATCTAGTAGCTGCTTGGGATTTGTTTAGTTAAAAGTTAGCCATTGCAACTTCGCGGTACTTCGCTTGTGTCCAACGATCAGACCAAGACCGCTTACGGATCCCCACCTTTATCAATACATTATATATACGCAATATTCAGATTGATTTTATCATATTCTTGCTTGTTCTTCATTGCTTGCAGGAATAGACTTTCGTGGTCAGGTTGATTGTGCTCTGCGTGGTCAATAACCTCTCGGTTGGTTTAGCGATTGCTAGGCGCAACGTCAATGCACGCTTGTAGTCGGATCGTCGAGTCATCTTCACTAAATCGATATTTATCATCTCATCGAAAGATCAGGACACCTTGATACTAAATTTCTTTTGGAGATGTTTATGGGCCAAGTTAGGGACTAAACTGCTTTAGTAGTACTACTTGTCACCCCAAACCGATGGATAAACTGAAGTAGTCAATAGAACATTGTCTACTATGCTTAGGGTTGTTTTGAAGAATAATAAGAAAATGTGGGAAGAATGCTTGCCTCATATTGAATTTGCTTATAATCGCTCATTGCATTCTACTACTAAGATGTGCCCTTTGAAATTGTGTATGGTTTCCTACGCGTGCACCTATTGATTTGTCGCTTCTTCCATCTTCTTCGGAGAAGGTTAATTTTGATGCTAAACAACATGCTGAATTGATTTTAAAATGCATGAGTTAACTAAGGAAAACATTGAGCGATGAATGCTAAATATAAACTTGCTGGAGATAAGGGTAGAGAACATGTTGTGTTTGCACTTGGAGATCTTGTTTGGTTACATTTATGTAAGGATAGATTTCCGATTTGCGCAAATCAAAGCTAATGCCTCGTGCTGATGGTCCTTTTAAGGTGTTGGAGAAAATAAATGATAATGCATATAAACTTGAGCTGCTTCAGCAGATTTTGGGGTTAGTCCCACTTTTAACATTGCAGATTTGAAGCCTTATTTGGGTGAGGAAGATGAGCTTCCGTCATGACTAACTTCATTTCAAGAAGGGAGGATGATGAGGACATCAATACCATTGTTACACCCACAACCTCATCGCTACATATAATGGACCAATTACTAGAGCTCACGCAGACGACCAATTAAATTATAAGGTACTTTCGTTTCTTGGTAATGATTCTAATGTTCATGAGAATATGATGTCTGCTTAAATTGGATACATTTGTTTTGCTTACAAATGAAGGGCCTAGCTTGGAGAAGGATGAACATTGGAGCACAACAAGCATGGAGATGATGGCATGCTAAGGGGAACAAGAACGGAGTTACAAGTGATGATTTCAGACTTTGAAGCCACCATATGGGTGCATGAAGCCTTTGACGAAATATACAAGATGCCACTTCATAAATTTCATCCCTGGGCTATTCTAGGTGTTGCATCACCTTATTATTGGGCCAGGCCCATGTAATTTCTAAATACATAAGTATAGGCTATTTTTAGAGTCCTATGTGTGGGTAAACAAGAGATAGGGTTGATTTTGACCCCTCCACCAAGGGCCACGAAACCCCCTTCCTCCATATGTACAGCCCTTAGGGCACCGCTTAGACTTTGGGGTTTTGTTTAGATTAAAAGTTCGCCATAGCTGCAACTTCACAGATTTCGCTTTGTGTTCAACGCACTGCATAAAGGCCACAGTAACCCCACCTTGATCAATAAAGCTTTCATCTTATATTCGCAATATCTAGATTGCAATCTCAGCTTTCTTGCTTGTTCTTCGCTTGCTCACAGGAAATGTAACTCATGGTCAAGTTGATCATGTTCCGGCGTGGTCAATAACCTCTCGAGTTGATTTAGCGACATATATGCGCGACGCCCTCGCAGATCGCTCAGTAGTCGGATCGTCAAAGTCGACTTCCACCAAAGCGAAATCCATCATCTCATCGAAGACGGACACCTTTGCCTCTATCAAGTGGTATCGAGCCAAGAACTTCTATCTCCTCGAACCTATCATGATTAGTAGGAACAAGAAACAAAATTGAGAATAATGTTCCTATGAACTACTAGGATGTGGTGGTAAAACACTCACAAGATAGCAAATATCAATATCTACAAGTTCTTACCATGCAGCATGACAGCAACCAAATGTGTCAAGTAAAACTCAAGATTGTGTAAAGTTATTGTCTGTGGGAACGCACGATACACACGTGTAGAAATATGTGGAGCTCGGGTTGGCTATATATGGTAGCAATTTTTTAGCAATAATCAATTCAAAGATGCAATGTTGAATAAACGCCAACGACGGATTGTGTTGGTCCTAGGCTTGACCGGACTAGAGACGCGAGCCTAGGACACTAATGAGGTCACGACGTGAGCATAACTAGCATCAATGAAGTATACTAAGTAGCTCGACAGCAAGATATAAGTGAAGATCACAACGGCAAGTGAAGATAATGATGAAAACAACTCGCCAAGGTGATATATAACAACTCTCTCCAACTTTCCTCTTGAAAAGTTTGAGCCAATTTTCTAATAAATTTTTTCAAAGAATGCTACTAACTCAAGCTTTCCAATGCAAAAAGAATCACTCAATTCTGAAGTGATATGAGGAGTCAAATAATTCTAAAGATGGCCTAAACAATTGGAACAAGCTGTGTTCACGAACTTCGGAGGGCAAAAAGACCTATTTATAATCCGATTTGTCAATTATTGAATTAGCTTCTGCAACTATTTAGATGCGGCTCGTCGCTAGCTTTAATTTGAGTACTCACGGAGCCAAAACGGACTTCGCATGAGGAAGATACACCTATTTTACTGAACAGTGTGCAAAACAGATTCCAATCCAAATTCAGGTACGAGATTGATTCTAGATAGATCCGAATATATTCTTTTCTCCTCTCTTTTTTTTCTCGCACTTTTTTTTCTTCTCTCTCTTTTTCTTTTTTTTCTCTATCTTTTTTCTCCTCTTTCCAAGACAAACTAGATAAGATGCAGATTGGATCAAAGTAATGACCTCAACTATGATTATGACAATGAACAATGGTAGCACATGGTGGAAATTGATGGATGGGATGGTGGATAGCGGAAGGGATAATGATGCAGCGTATGCGTGACTAATGTGAACAGAACTCAAACTCTAAAGGAACTAGACACTAAGACCAGCAACTCGACACGATCGATGCAACCGATAATTCAATAATGCAAACAATGAAAATAAAATTGCAAAGGCTTGACCGCTAGGACAAATGATGAATAGATCTAATATTTTTGTATTTTTCTTGGACAATAGGTAAGAAAATAAATCGAATCTAGGATAATCTGGAAAATCTCACCGAGCAACCTGAAAACTGATACCACTTGATAGAGTCGAGGTGTCCCGATCTTCGATGAGATGATAACTATCGATTTGGTGAAGATGACTTTGACAATCCGACTACAAATGTGCAGGACGTTATGCTTAGCAATCTCTAAACCAACTTCGAGAGGTTATTGACCACGCCGAGCACAATCAACTCTGACCACGAAAAGTCTATTCCTGCAAGCAATCAAGAACAAGCAAGAATATGATAAAAGCAATCTGAATATTTGTAGTATATATGAAATATTGATAAAGGTGGGGATCCGTAAGCGGTCTTGGTCTGGTCGTTGGACACAAACGAAGTACATGAAGTTGCAATGGCTAACTTTTAACTAAACAAATCCCAAGGGAAAAACTACTAGATGGATCTACTTATATAGGAGCAAGGGGTGACGGCCAAAGAGGTGGGAGGAAGTCCCAAGGCAGCCTAAAACTAACCCTAGGTTGTACAAGACCAATGGGCCCAAGTGGAGGTGATGTAACACCTTTGGACTTGTAGTTTGACTCGGATTCTAGTGCAAATACGATTGTTTTCGTCCATGACTCAACGCCTTGTCGGATTTTAAGGTGATTCCAATTGGGTTGGAAAGAGCATGAAATCTACTTTCCAAAAAAAGAATCGCCCAATTCAGAGTCAGATGAAAAAGTTGTTGGCGCTTTTGAGTCGTATGTCTGCAGTTCAATCTGAATCTGTAACGTGAGAGACTTGGACTCTATCTTTCTTGGCCCAAAAGTGATGTGAGAGGACTTTTGAATAGCACCTAAACTTATCCTTTTCCCTTATCTTCATATGTGGATTGTACAAATGTCCCATACACCTGCATTAGACAAAACACAAAAGTGTGTGAAGTATTTTTGTTCTCGATAACATAAATAGATTATTGAATAGTTTGCACTAGAAATCACGTGACAAATATGCATGTATGCAATATTTTTGGTCTTATCAAGGTAGTCATGTCCTCATCATCATCTACTTCTAAAAACAAAGCCGCCCCCATGCTGCTTAATCTGAAATGTGGCTAACAAAATGCATAAGGTGTACATGTTGTATATGTATATGTCATCCATTTTACTTCCCTTGATTTTTGCACATATGACACATGTATATATGAGGAACCTTCATAGATTATGAAATATAAAGCCAAAATATTATCATAAGTAGAATGCATGAAAATATTGCAACGCAGTTTGCACATATAAGTGAAGCTCTTATTCATATCAAAGATTGGCAATATTCATCATTAAACCATCCCAAAGATTGGTGAATAAACCTTACGTGGCATCAAATTTACATGCTACAACATGCTTAAATAAGAAAACATGCAATAAGTTATTTGATACGTAATGATCACCAAGATTAGAGGTCATATCAAAATGATTAAACATTGGCACAATTATTTTAAAATGTATTTGATCCAAATCTGAATTATTTCCTAATTCACATGGTTCTTTGACATCACAGCTTAATTCAATGGGCGACTCAAAATTGTTGGTATTTCAGCTTGTTTGATCACATGATGCATTCATCATAGTAACATGATTCTCTAAACTAGGTGGCGTGCTCAAATCAACAGTGTAACTCAACACATGATGTATTTAAGTTAATTAGGCATGCATCATTCTCATGTGAAATTATACCATCAATACCTTTTACTGCTACCTTGTCGCAAAGATGTAGCTGATGTAGGTATGGACAATGGCAATGTACCATACACTTGAGATGATGTCGCACTCACAATCCTGAGGTGTGGCTGCTCTAGAAGGTGCAATGATGGAGGAATCAACCGATGGTAGTGAGCATGAATTGAATAGTAATTGTAGTCACCCAATGCATCCTCTCAGAATCGTCTCTCAAAGGTACAAGCACGAACATACATACAAGAATGCAATGAGGAATATATCAAATCTTACCTGAATATCATGGTTCAAACCAACAAAAAATCTATTCATTGTATCATCCTTAGATTCTTCTATGTAACAATGATGCATATAAGATTTGAACTCTTGGTAGTAAGCATGAACAGTGTTGTTGCCATGTTTAAATTGTTCAAATTTGCAAAGCAATTCACGACTTATAGTAAGGAGGGAAAAATTGTTGTCTCATTACATCTTTCAAATCTTTCCAAGTTGTGGGTTGGTTATCATTGTTTTTCTTACAATGCACACTCCACCAAATGTAAGCAAAACCAAGAATGCTCCAAAGGGCAGCTCAGACTCGCCAAGTTCGTAAAAGTCATGGTGACTAAAAACTTGTTCAACTTCAAACTCCCAAGCAAGATAAATAGCAGGATTAAATCTACCTCAAATGACGGTAAAGAGATAACTCGACCATGTGCTTGTGTGTGTTCTCCCAATTTCGTGATGGTGGAGATGTGTCTCACATCCAAGAACTTCTATCTCCTAACCTATCATGATTAGTAGAAACAAGAAACAAAATTCGAGAATAATGTTCCTATGAACTACTATGTGGTGGTAAAACGCCTTGTAGTATAGCAAATATGAATATCTTATAAGTTCTTACCATGCAGCAAGTGGTGACAGCAACCAGCAGTTGTCAAGTAACTCAAGATTGTGTAAGTACCGATTGCTGGGGAACGACGATACACAAAGTAGAAATATGTGGAGCTGGGTTGGCTATATATGGTAGCAATTTTTTAGCAATAATCAATTCAAAGATGCAATGTTGAATAAACGCCAACGATTTCGGTGATCAGGTTGGTCCTAGGCTTGACCGGACTAGAGACGGAGCGAGAACACTAATGAGGTCACGGCAGAAAGCACAACTAGCATCAATGAAGGATACTAAGTAGCTCTGGACAACAAGATATAAGTGAAGATCACAACGGTAGTGAACATAATGATGAAAAACAATTGCCAAGCAGGATATACAACTACAATCTATCCAACTTTCCTCTTGAAAAGTTTGAGCCAATTTTCTGATAAATTTTTTCAAAGAATGCTACTAACTCAAGCTTTCCAATGCAAAAAAAAACACTCAATTCCGAAGTGATATATGGAGTCAAAGAATTCTAAAGATGGCCTGAACAATTGGAACAAGCTGGTTCATTAACTTCGGAGGGCAAAAAGACCTATTTAGAAGACAATCTTGAGGTGTCAAATATTGAACTAGCTTCTGCAACTATTTAGATGCAGCTCGTCGCTAGCTTTAATTTTAGTACTCATGGAGCCAAAACGGACTTCGTATGAGGAAGATACACCTGTTTTATTGAATAGTGCGCAAAATGATTCCAATCCGAATTTGCAACTAGATTGATTCTAGATAGGTCCGATTTTTTCTTCTCTCTTTTTTCTCACACTTCTTTCTCTTTCTTCTCTCCTTTTATTTTTCTTATTTCCTTTTTCTTTCTATCTTTTTTTTCCTCCTTCCAAGACAAACTAGATAAGATGCATTGGATCAAAGTAAGATGTGAATGACCGAAACTATGATTATGATAATGAACAAAGCAAGTAGTACATGATGGAAATTGATGGATGGATGGTGGACAGCGAAGGGATAATGATGCAGCGTAAGCGTGACTAATATGAATGTAACTCAAACTCTAAAGTAACTAGACACTAAGACCAAGAATCTCATTACGACGATGCAACCGATAATTCAATAATGCAAACAATGAAAAGAAAATTGCAAAGGCTTGATGATCTAGGACAAATGATGAATAGATCTATTCTCTGCAAGCAATCAAGAACAAGCAAGAATATGATAAAAGCAATCTGAATATTGCGAGTATATATGAAGTATTGATAAAGGTGGGGATCCAAGCGGTCTTAGTCTGTCGCTGGACACAAACGGCACACGGTTGCAATGGCTAACTTTTAACTAAACAAATCCCAGGGAAAAGCTACTAGATGGATCTACTTATATGTGAGCAAAGGGTGGCAACCAAGGAGGTGGGAGGATGTCCCAAGGCAGCCTAAAACTAACCCTAGGTCGTATAAGGCCAATGGGCCCAAGTGGAGGTGACATAACACCTTGGGACTTGTAGTTTGACTCTGATTCGTGCAAAGGTCGATTGTTTCATCCATAACTCAACGCCTCGACGGATTTTAAGGTGATTCCAATTGGGTTGGAAAGAGCATGAAATCTACTTTCCAAAAAAAGAATCACCCAATTCGAGTCTGATGAAAAAGTTGTTGGTGTTTTGAGTCGTATGTCCGCAGCAGTCTAAATCTGAATCCGTAACGTGAGAGACTTAGACTCTATCTTCTCTTGCCCAAAAGTGACGTGAGAGGACTTTTGAACAGCACCTAAACTTCTCCTTTTCCCTTATCTTCATATGTGGATTGTACAAATGTCCCATACACCTGCAATTAGACAAAACACAAAAGTGTGTGAATTATTTTTGTTCTGGATAACATAAATGATTATTGAATAGTTTGCACCAGAAATCACCTGACAAATATGCATGTATGCAATATTTTTGGTCTTATCCAAGGTAGTCATGTCCTCATCACATGTCCACAATATCAAATTATTACATAGTTCTTCAAATCCACGAGATCTAATGGAACACAAATACAACATAGTTTTGCACAATACAACATAGTTTTTCACAAACAATTAATGAATCTATGCGGCTCTTTCGCCATGCCATTTCCAATGCTCTTCCATCAAATCTTTCTGGAGTTGATCATGCACATCGGTGTCTCTAATCTTGCTGTACACCTTCATGAAACGTCCGATCCGCTTCTTCTTTTCGCATGGGGTTAACACTAATGCACATCAACCGATAGAAGTTGTAATCTAAAATTTTTCCACGCTGCTCTCAATGATCATGTTATGCATGATCATGCAAGAGGTCATGATGTACCAAAAGATCTTTTGATCCCGAATCTATATGGTCCTCGTGACAATAGCAATTGAGATTGCAAAATCCCAAAAGCCCTCTCAACATCTTTTCTAGCAGCCGCTTGTGCATTGTGAAAGACGAAGTTCTTTCTCACCTTCGGTTTTGCAACCGCTTGACAAATGTACTCCACCTAGGGTAGATCCCATCCGCAAGATAGTACCCATAGTTGTAAAATGCGGCCATTTGCTTCAAGGTCACCGTGGTGCTTCTCCATTTGCTAACTTGGCAAACAGAGGTGACCAACGATCACGCTTGATGTCGCTGCAAGATCCGAGCATACCAAAATATTCATGCCAAATCCATGTGTCACGATCAAGAATCGCCTCAAGAATGATAGTGCCATCCTTCCCACGACCCTTGAATTGTCCATGCCATGCTTTTGGGCAGTTCTTCCATTTCCAATGCATGCAATCCACAGACTCTGAAAGATACCTCAGAAACACTCAAGCTTTGTTCATCTCCAAAAGCCTTTGAGTGTCCCCGAGCATTGGGTGCTCTCAAGTATTAGGAACAAACACTTCTACCATAGTCACCGCAAATTGCTTGACATATAAGATAGAAGTGCTCTTCCATCGCCAAATTGTCATCAATGTAATCACGAACACCATATGACATCATGCTAGCGGCAAAGTTGACCTTCGCTTGCCATGGCGCAAGCAACCCAAGATAGTTCCTTCTCCGTCAAGGTTGATTATGCCGCTCACGGAATTACAAATGTGGATGAACAAGTCTTTGACATTATGAAACGTGTGTCAAAAGTAATTCTCTGAAAAAGGTGGTGATCCAAAGTAGTCACAGATCAACCATTTAAGCGCATCAATCCGCTCTCCGAATGAACGATGACTATAGATGTAACCATCGCTTCGACTTTTTCCCTTGTGCATGGCCACTAGCATAGCAATGTCCTCTTCTTCATGCAAATCAAATCCTCGTCCGACAATGAATCATCCACGAATGAGGAGATAACCGAGCGATCTACACAATGCGATAACCACCGCCAAACATACTATCCAATCCCAATTTAAATCATCAAGTTTCGCTTTTTTACATAGGGGAATTCCGTCAACACCTTGTGTGTGGGTGGAAGAAGATGGTCGCGGTTGGATTAGTAGTCATCGCTGTTGTGGACGGCAGCAGACGGTGGCGCAGAGGAGAAGGGAGCTAGCGGCACATGAGAGGAGCTTATATGGGTTGATCACCGAGTTTGGCATGAATCCCATTGGTCTGCTTTCCCGATCATGGCGCTGGCCGGGCGGTTAAGAGACGCCCAAGGGAAGGCGACGCTGGCGAAGTACGACGACGAACAACGATGATTTGGGCGGGCGGCGGCGATGTATTCGGTGGTCAGCGCTAAGCTGGCGGAGGTCGCGAGCGGAAGGAAAATGGACGGTGGTTGGTCGTTTGCGGTGGACACGGTTTTACATCAATGTATCTCATGATGCAAATTTGCATCACGGCAGTTGTATTTTACATCTCCGGAGGCGGTGATGTCATTATTATTTTTACATATGGACCATCCGTTGGAGCAGCGCTTATGCCTCGAGATCCAAAAGTTAGGTATTTTTACATATAGACCGCCTATTGAGATGCTCTTATTCTATTATATAACCGTCACATGTGTATGAGTGGTTGAAAATACAAACCAGATCATCAAGGATGAATTTTTTAGTGAAACCACCTTGTTTGTACACCTGCGTCCCTATAGCACCCCGCCATCTCCAACGCACCTCCTGACTTCGTGGCATCCCTACCTACTAATTCCACGCATGCACCGCCACATGGACTTCTTGAAAGCAGAGGCTAACCCATGCCGCCTCCGGAATTTCCTATTGACGACGCTAGGCCATATCGTCAAGGTTTCGCATGTGGGAGATCGAGCGATCGCTCGACCGGGCCGATCCGCTTAAGCTTCATCTCCTTGGTTTTGGGAACCTTCTAGAGGTTTCAGAGATTTTTCCTGGTTTTGGGAAACTTCTAGAAAGTTCCTGACCGGTTTCCTCCTTGTTCTGCTTTTTCTTTTCTTTTCCTGTTTTTCTTTTTTTCTTCTTCTGCTTCCTTTTCTTTGTTTTTTTCTCGCTTCTCCATTTGTTTTTTATTTTGTCCTTAGTTTTCATCAAAATGTTTAAAATTTGTTCACATTTCCAAAAATTATTCGAAGTTTAATTATTCTCAAAATTTTAAAATGTTCGCATTTTTTAGAAAAATGTTCAAAATGCAAAATAAAAATGTTCAAATTTTTCAAATTTGTTTTTCTTTCCAAAAAATGCTAGGATATTTTCAAATAAAAGACTACATTGTGTCAGAAAAATGTTTGTGTTTTACGAATTTGTTCAAAGATTTCAAAAAGTTTCTGGATTTCAAATTTTGTTCACGATTCAAAAATGTTTGTGCTTCCATATTTTTTCAGAATTTTCAAAATTTTCAAAGAAATGTTCTTGCTTTAGAAAATTGTTCACAAATTTCAAACTATTCATGTTTTTAAAAAATGTTTTGTGCTTCCATATTTTCAGGATTTTCTAAAATTTTCTCCTTTCAAAATTTGTTCTCAAATTTTAAAAATGTTCTTGTTTTAGAAATTTGCTCACAAATTCTGAAAATGTTCATGTTTTCAAAAATATTTGTGCCTCCATATTTTTTTCAGGATTTTCAAATTGTTATCCGCTTCAAAGTTTGTTCTCAAATTTTAAAATTGTTCTTGCTGTAGAAAGTTGTTCATAAATTCTTAAAATGTTCATGTTTTCAAAAAATGTTTGTGCTTCCATATTTGTTCAGATTCAAATTGTTTTCCGTCGCAAAAATTTGTTCTCAAATTTTAAAAATGTTCTGCTTTTAGAAATTTGCTCACAAATTCTGAAAATGTTCATGTTTTCAAAAAATGTTTTTGCTTCCATATTTGTTCAGGATTTTAGAAATTGTTCTCCGTTTCAAAATTTTGTTTCTCAAACTTCAGAAATGTTCTTGCTTTAGAAAACTGTTCACAAATTCTAAAAATGTTTATGTTTTTGAAAAACATTTCAGAAATTCAAAAATTGTTTGTGATATCACAAAATTGTTTGCTCTTGTCAAAACAAATCGCATATTCAAAATTCAATTAAAATTTGGAAAATCGTAAAGGATTTTTTCAAACATTGTTAAGTCTTATACTTCCTTAGTTCTTATAGTTTTTCATCAGATATTGCTTAACCGAGCCCTTCCCGTAGGTGGCTAGTAGTGTGCTCGCGCATGTCGGCAATTCTCGTATTCGATTCCTATCCATCGCGGCCCTATGTATTTTTGCAATTGTTCACCTGCAATTTTTGGCGACTACAATGGGCCGCCCGACCCAATTGGCGTGACGTGACGACGCGGCTCGGCGAAGGGCGGTATTTTGACGTAACACGCCACATAGGAACTCCCGCCTCGCCCAGACATCGAGGACACCTCTCCTCGTTCGCTTGGCGGATCTCGGCAGACCCTGCCTAGAGCCCAGCTTGTGGAGTCGCTGGCCATACCGCAGTACACGGATGGGAGGTGGGAACAGAAGGTGGTGCCCGCCGTGACCGTGAGCGGAAGGCAAAGCGGGATTAGGTGGACGAAGCATTGAACGGAGGCAGGAGGGGCCTATTGTCATGATTCTCGTAGGAACACACCGCATAGTTCCGCCAGCCCGACACTCTACCTATTAATTATAGAACATATCTTTCTAATTAAACTTCTCTGCTGAAATATTACTCTAAGGGGTGGAGATCAAGATAACATCGTGAATGTGTAGGATGCCACTCTAATCATTTCTCAGCTGGTAGAAACACATGTAATGTACAAGGGCTGTGATGTCTATGTAAAGGAGTTGTGTAGCTATGCCCAATATTAACATTGTATGTTTTCTTAACTTTTGTATATATGAAGTATGTGTTTAATAATACCTTTTTTGAAACGAGGCAAAAGACTTGCCATTTTCATTGATTAAGAAGAAGTGAGAATTGCTCGTTAATTGACGAAAACCGGCTAAAACCAAAACAACCCAACCCATAAACACATGAGCACCACTGCTTAACCCGGCACGACATGGAACAGACTCCACGACCAAGACATGCCAACAAATGGCCACACACACGAACAATCGACAGTCCGACTTTGACAAAGTGATCATCACTGAAATATGCAGTGACTTGCGCCGACCATGACCTTCAGTAAACGACCATCGAAGCGCCACATCGCTACCACTGGACTCGCCCACCGCAGCTCCGACTTCAGAGCAACAAGGCAACCCACTAATGAGCACCTGACACGCCAGAAGATCCAACTACCGGGCCCGAGCCGCGATCCAATCTCCCTCGACACCATCATCTAGCAACAGAATCACCGCCAGCCTCCTCAAAGAACCACCGGTGAAGATGTCGCCATCCACCCGCAAAGATGCATGGGCATCTAGTGCCCTTTAGTGATTTTGGTGTATTGAAGACTTATAGGTTAAGGGACTAATATGTTTGTGAGTGTACACATGCTTTATAAGTCGATGAGTAGTTTGATATTTACGGCGAAAGTGGACCCATAAAATGTATGTCTTCAAATCAAGACTTTGGTTCTCCCGATGATTTTGAAAGTGAAGAAATTGTGACCTTGAAGACTTGGATATTCATGCGAGGATTATGAAGCGTGAAGACTTTTGTTTTGTAGCTTCATTTTCTTTCTTGAGTCATAGGAAACACCTGCACTCGTTAAAGGGGGTCGAGGTTATACAAAGGAAACTCGATTCCAAGTAATGCTCATCCCAAAATCCTAAACCTACCCAATCCTTTTGAGTGAAGCCATTGGAAATCTCATATCGGGCTCAACTAATTTCTTCAAGGATAGGGACGAAGATCTTCTAATCTCTCGAGGAATTTGTTTTGACTCGAGGAATTAGGAATTCGCCAAAGGTGTATTGCTCACCCAAGAAGGAACATGATAGCCCCGAGGAATTTGAACCTCAAATCTGACTGCTCATTGCTATGCTACCACTGTTCCAATATTCTACCCACCTAACGGTCATATCATTGAAGGGCATTTATGTCTTATCATGTCGGGCTGTTCCTAGGCTATAAATAGTCGCCTCACAACCACTAGCTGGTTGGGTGCTCGAGAGAAACCGACACTTGTCATTGAGAGCATCCCATCCTCCGAGGACTTTGAGCGAAAATCATCAAGTGAGGAAAACCCAAACCCCAAACCCAAACACCTACATAAACCCAAAGTGATTGAGCATCACCAAGAGATTGTTTCTGTGGAACCGCACTTGTTACCTTTGAGGACCTCGTATCCTCCAGATTTGTTAGGCCATGGTCTGAGCATCCAAGAGGAATTGTGGATCGCCGAGTGACCAAGTTTATGAAGGTTTGGAAGTCACCTTAAGACTTACCTATGAGTGATTAGGCGAGGTTTGTGTGACTTTAGCTCAAGGAGAATACGGTGAGGATCGTGTCCGGATCGTGTGTCCTCGGTTAAATACCCATTCCGCCCAACCTGCACGCATAATTGTCATGGTTGGAACTGGTCTACCAAATCATTGCTTCACCAAACTTATCGGTTCTGCTTTTCTCAACCCTTTCATTTCCTCATTCATGTGTCAAGAACTTGATCATTACTATTTGAAGACTTTGATCAAGACTTTCTATTTCCTCTATCCTAATTCTTCAGCCTCATAGTCTTTATCCCGCTTATCCTGCTTTCAATGTCAGCACTCGTGTTTGTTTTCATTTCATCATGATGACTATGATGTTGCTCTATTATGCTTATACATGAGTACTTATTCCGCCGCTAGTGTGTCATCTCTTAGAATTTCTTCACCGAAATTCTCAAAGATGAATTTGTAAAAACTCCTATTCACCCCCTAGTTGATACAACACATTTTCAATTGGTATCAGAGCAAGGTACCCCTCGGTTCTGCAGGGATTTTGGTTTAACCACCGAGTTTGGTTATGTCGATCGCAGGAATGATCAAGGTCTCTACTGTGTCCTATCTTCGATGGGACGGACTACCCTTATCGAAGAACAAGATGATGCATCTTGAGGCAATTGATAACGATCTTTGGTATGTTGTGGAAAATGTGTTCTCCGCATCTCCGGCCTATAAATGTCTGATGGTGAAGATATTAAAGCAACTTGACTCTCGCGTAAAAATATCTATATGGCCATCTCGAGCAAAGGACAAGATGGCAGTGAGTGTTGGAAACAAAGAAGCTGATTTGGGACAGATCTGTCCAAGGTCAATGAAGGAGTCTCGCAATCTCTTCAATGGCTTCAAAAGACTCGATAATGAAAATGTTCAAGAAACCTTCGACGCTCTCAATCGACATCTTAAATGAGCTTCAAGCACTTGGTGCCACTAACATCACCGATCATGAGGTGGTGAATAAATTGTTGAGATCACTTGATTCCTCATTCGATACCCTTGCACCGATGATTCAAGAGCAAGGAGACTACAAGTCACTAGATCCCCGATATCCTCGAGAGGCTAAATACTCATGAGTTCTAGCTTGTTGAAAAGAGAGACCTCTATGGACCGAAGCTATGGAAGATCACGCGGCACTCAAGGCCAAGCGCCTCTCAATCAAGGTGAAGATCTCGTAGCGCCTTTGGTGATCCTCAAGAACTGGAGCCAGAGCTTAGCAATGCTCATGAAGAAATTCCGAAGTTCTCTGCTGGTCGCTTGGAAAGTCTTCAGAAGTGATGATTCCTCATCCTGTGACTACAAAAGAGGACTTGCCACACATGCAAGAAACCAGGTCACTACATGTCCGATTGTCCTCAGGAAAAGGAATCAAAGAAGAACAAGTACAAAGATGACGATTTTGATGACTCAAAGAAGAAGAGGAAGTCTTCAAATTCCTCATCAACAAAATCTTCAAAGTCTTCATCTCACAAGAAGAGTAGTTCCAAGAAGGCTTAGGCATTTATTAGCAAGGAAATGGACTCAAGCTGAATCTGAGGAAATGTGGAAGAGGAGGAATGAGGAGTCGACTTTGTGGGGAGCCTAGCCTCACTATCGCATACATGCAAGTCCATCTTCAACACTAAAGAAAATGACCTCCCTAACTCGCCGACAAGAGCATCGATGACTATGCTCCCACCTATTGCTTCATGGCAAAAGGTGCCAAGGTACTCAAACATTCCCTTTGAATCTAGTGAGGATGAATCTGATGACAATCTCAAACCTAGCTATTCCAAACTTGTGGAGATTGCTGTCAAATAACAAAAGGCTTTTGAAAAGGTTCAAAATTTTGCTAGACAAAAAAGTGATGACCGTTAGTGAGGAATTGAATCAACTAAGACTTTGATCGATAATCTTCAGAGACTTCAAATAAGTTTGACAATCTTCGTGTCATCATAATTCTCTTAATCGATCATGAGAAGCTTTCTTATGAATTTCTTCAAAGGAAGCAAGATCTGAAAAGTTAAAAGTGAGTTATGAAGATCTTCAAAAGGAAAACGATTCATTGCTTGCTCAACAGATCGGCCTGGCCAGAAGAATTTATTCCACCATGTCCTGAAATGCATTGAGCGTGAATCATGCTAATTCTTCACCGAATGTTCAAATGCTTCTATTGCTGCAAATTCTTCAACTATCTCGGGTCACAAATTTCTCATCCGAGGATACCACAAGTATCATCGACGATAATGTGGTTGAAGCAATTGTGTGTGACAGTATACAAAAGCCTCAAAGGGCATCGACTCTTTGTGATGTGATCAAAAAGCATCTTGAACAAGAAACCTAGGAAAGAGGGTATTGCCTTTGAGAGGAAACTCAATGTCGATGAGACCCATCGAAACCTCGAAAGCAAGACCTCAAAACCTCATGGGTTGTTGCAAAGGACCTCCTCAGACATGCATGCACTTTATCTAGCTTTACTTGTGAATCTTCATATTCCTCAAATGAGTCATTTGACTCAACTATAAACCTGTTCAAGTATTAGAATGGTGAAGTATTTTCTATATGTTGGAACTAATCGCAGACGGTCCCTCTATGAAGAAAAACTGGTTCCCAAAAGGTGCCTTGAAAATCTTCAGTGAATGTTAATCATGACGCCACCTATGAAGAATAGGAACCCCTGATCAAATTCTTCATATTGCTCAAAATCTTCATATGGATCCGAGTCCTCATATGGACCAAATTCTTCATCCGGATCATATTCCTCACGTGGATCAAAATCCTCATATGAACATCATCGCTAATACTTCTGCTTCGCAGGAAAGTCTAAAGGCTATGAATATGTGCATTATTCCTCAAACCATTATGTTCATAAGTCCTCAAGAATTTCTACTTATTCATATGCTTATCCTAACCTCTTCTCGGAAAAAAACGGCTACCGGCTTCTATGCCATCTTTTTCTTATGGAGCTTGCGTAATGATGAACTCTTTGCCACCCCTTCGTATGTGGGTGATGAAGAAAAGAACTAATCTCTGATGGCAGGTCGTCTCTCAATACAAACTTAATCATCTCAAGAATTTGCTAGAGACCTGAATATGCTTGAATGGACGCAGCTAATCATGAAGAAATGATTTACTCATTTCTGGCCCCCTCTTGTTGCTATATCTCGTTATAGTATTGATGAAATTCAACTGGTGAAATTGATATCATATTCTTCATCGATGAAGTATATGGGTTCGTAGTTGCACTAATTCATCCGTCAGAGGATGAACAACCCAAAGCCACCGAAAGGGTCCCCATGCAAGGATGTACAAATCACATGACCGGTGACAGTGAACTTATTGATGGACACGCGCTTATCTCCATCTCATCTCAAGCATATCACCCACGCTAAAAGAGAAAGCAGGTCTTCAAAGGCTTTAGGAGAGAAGACTTGTACATTGTTGATTTCTCCGCAGGACCAGCTCCTGCGACATGTCTACTAGCAAAAGCTTCAGAAGGTTGGTTATGGCATCGATGACTTGGTCATGCTGGGATGAGGAACTTGCATACACTCACGAAGAAGAAGCATGTCATTAGCATCGAGGGTGTCAAATTCCTAAAAGATGATCTTTGTGGGGCTTGTGAGGCTGGAAAGATCACCAGAGCCAAGCATCCCTCGAATACTATCATGACCACTTCTCCTGCTTGAATTATCAAGATGGATCTCTTTGGCCCTACTCATTATGCCATGCTCACTAATTCGCATCATTATATGGCTATGTCATACACATGGGTGCATATCATCACTTGCAAAAATTATGCGTGAAGTCTTCAAACGATTTTCCTCAAGAGCATCTACTTAACTTCGTGTGAAGATCAAGTATATTAGGAGTGATAATGGTACTTAGTTCAAGAATACTGGTCTTGATGAATATTTTGATATACTTGGTATTACCTCATGAGTTATCTCTCCCCCTATGCTCCTCAGACAGAACTAAGGCTGTGGAACACAAGAATAGGACTTTGTTGAGATGGTCTCGACTATGCTTGATGAATACAAGACTGCGGTGTACTAAAGTAGGGGTACCTTAGTATCCCGAACTTGTGCACGGCAATAATACTTTCACCAAGCAAGGCTTGTCAAGCGTCCGCCAAGATCCTCCGTAGCTCATCTTGATGCCATTCAAGAGCAAAGTGTTTTAACTAAGAAGACAAGGCCCCCGCAAGAGGAGCTTGTCGAAGGACAAGGCCCCAAGAAGAGGAGCTGGTCTGGAGGGCTGAAGCCATGAACTTGTCGCCACGCCGCCAAGGCCCCGGCAAGACCAAGCGAGCGACAAGCTGGTGCGACAAGACAACGATCATGCAAGCGCTTTGAGCCACCACTTACGCCCACGCCCCAAACAAGATCCGCGATGTGTCGCCGCAGATCGCTCTCGCGACGTATGGGTAGCCGCAGGCAGCAAGCGGTGCGAGGTGGCAAGAGGAGATGACGAGAAGGCCATCGCGGGCGATCGTGGGGCCCCTAACGGTCAAGCTTCTCAGACCGCTTAGCGACCGGACGGGCATTAAATGCCCTTGTCCCCGCCGCCGAAAGTTAGGTAGGGGGCACCGTGAGATAGCAGTTGTACCAACCCCTCTTTTACTTTTATATACTCGTTCACGCTGCCACCTGCTCGGTGACCCCTTTAGCCTATAAAAGGAGGCCCATGCGCAATGTAGAGGGGTTCACCCATTGAAACTACAGAACGCCACCCTCGAGCAAGAACACAATACAAACACAAAGCAGCAAGAGTTTTATCTCGCCGGAGAGCTCCGGTTGGGTAACCTCGCGTGCTTCGCCGACCGCTTTTCAGGCGCCTCCGCCTCGCCTGGACCGAAGGGCCCTGCACCTATAGGTGCTCGCTCCTCACGACATCTTTGGCGCGCTGTAGGGGCGCCGAGGTTGTGCGAACCTGATCCGTTCGCCAGCTGCTACATCAACATCTTCATCGACATGCCACCAAGAAGAAGGCTTCGGAGGTGGCTCGGACCGTCTGCGATCCCACCGCCACCGAGCAAACGGGCGGTGGTAGACGCCACGGAGGAACGGCGCCGACGTAGGGAGCTTCATAATGCGCCAAGTCCAAGGACAAGGCTGCACAAACCTCGTCTTCAGACACGCACTGGCGCCTATTCTCAGAGGCGCGGGATCGACAACGCTATGGTACCGCGTACCATACGCCGCGGTCAAGGCTAAGCTGGTGGATCTCGGACGCCAAGATCAGCATGCACGCCAACATGCCGGCACGAAGCCGCACGGTCGCCTCGACGACGCTGCTCCTTCTAACATCATAGAAGTGCGAGCATATTCGCTTCCTCGCGCCGCTTCGCCGCCGCCACCTAAGATTTCCAGAAGCATATGGCCCGAGCTCAATCTGCTTAGATTACCTCTCCGCTGCATAAGATCGACGATCGAGGGTTACCATTCGTAGCCCTCATCGGCTTCGCTTAACGGCGCATACTCCCCGGCAACCGACTACCACGAAGCCGCGCAAGACGCCCGCGCAAGCCGATGGCGATAAGATCGGTGGGGGCGCCACAACCGTGCACTTCGCGCAAGGCCAAGATCACCGACTCGGGCCGTTCTACTCGACACCGACTCCACGACGCCATCGGATCCAAGGCTCGCCGTGATCAGCGCCAAGTTCTTCAAGAACGACAAGAAGAGGACGCCGACTCGTGATCGAAAGCATCGGAGAGAAGTGCGCCACAATCAAAGCAGCAAGGCCGGCCCATCGTCGACATGCATGCGCCTGGAACCAGCGATTTGCCGTGACGCGCAAAGTTGTCCCGCTGCTTACCCGTGAGCTGCGGCAAGTCCAGCAGGGCTCAAAGACCAAGAACTTCAAGCCGACGCATTCGAGAAGTACGACGGCAGGATACATCCGTCGGAGTTCTCAAAGATTCACACCATCGCGCAAGCTGCCGGGGGCAACGAGAAGATCCTCGCCAACTACTTCCCGCTGGTGCTCAAGCCCAATGTCGATTCTTTGGCTCATGCACTTGCTTGACAACTCCATCTCTTCGTAGATCTGCGCTATCGCTTTGTTTGGCGCTTTACAGCGCCACAAGCCCCATGGCCGTGAGAGAGCGACATTTCATTTACTCGCCTGTAGGAAGGAGAACCCCTCGCAAGTACATTCAACGATTCAGCCAAGTGCGCAAGAACATCCCTGACGCCCACCCCGCACGCAAGTTATCGCGTTGCTCCATCGTATGTGCGCGAATGCAGAATGAGGGAGGAGATGGCGATGTGCAAGATCGTAGATGTCACGAGCCTATATGCCCTAGCCGACAGATGCACGTACGAGGAAGGAGGAAACTCCTGTGAGAGAATGCAGGAGCGTAAGGGTCTTACAAGAGGATGCCGCCGCAAGGAAAAACCGGAGGCGGAACAAATGTAAAGAGAAAAACTAAAGATGTGCTAGTTGTCGAACAATCCCCAAGAACGGAGGTGGCGCCGAGAAGGCCAACCGTAACTTTGGCGTAGGTGTAGCTGGCCGACAAGCAGTGAGTTCCCGCAAGGCAAGATCGAAGATCCATCGCACTAAGGGCCACGATCTCCGTGACTTGCAAGAAAGTTGAGCAGCTTGTTGAACTGCAGCAGAAGCTGAATCCGAAAGGCCACGACAAGGAGAAGGCCCAAGAAGGTGGTGGAGGATCCGCAAGAAGCGCCCCGCCGGGAGGGCATCGCGGAAGGCCAAGCAGCGCAAGGAGACAGCATCCCCGCGGCCGCGACAGGACGACTAAGATGAAGATGAAGATGAAGACATGGAAGACGATGAGGCCGACGAGCAGGAATTTCGTAGCAACGGAGGTTCTGTGCGCTGATGGTGGTGCTCAGATACTTCGCACCGCCACCAAACAAAGGTGCGGGAAGTGAATGCGCGGAACCACCACTGAGTCACGCAAGCTCTCTCAAGCGGAAACCAAAGACACCCATCATCTTTGATGTTGAGGATCACCCCGATCGCATAATCGTGGCTCGGTGCTTGCTGCCGACGTTGGTTTCACCAACTATCCGCAACCTCAAGGTCGAAGATGCTGCTGACGGCGGGGCCGCTGGAATCTGATTTCTGGGTACTCAAGAAGCTCCAGATCCCCACAACAGCTTGAAGAAACTGCTTCCAAGGAATCAATCCGGAAGGAGCAAGTCAAGGGGAAGATCACGCTGTTAGTAACATTTGGCGCGAGCTGAATTTCGTAACGTAGAGAGTTACCTTTCGACGTTGTTGATTTCCCATTGCCCTACAATGGGATACTCTATCGCCCGCGCAAGTTCATGGCAAGATCCCATTATGCTTACAACATGCTCAAGATGCCCGGTCCGAGCAGTGTTATTTCCGTCCCGGCGACAAGAAAGATGCCCTTATCTCAGGTCGACAAGATCTATCGGGAAGCAGCACCGCAGCAGACGCTGCACACTTGCTCACTGAAGCTCCCCGGGGAAGAAGAAGACCAAGTCCGCAAGAGTAGTCTCCATGCCCACTCCGCAAGCGCATCTTCGCAGGCTGCGCCACTGCCGAGGACGCACCATCGAGCTCCACCAAAGAAGCGCAAGAAGGCAAAGACAGCTTCACCAGAGACCAAGAAAGTGGTCATTAAGGAGGACGGCAGACTGGTGGTACTCTTCACCATCAAGCCACGCTGACCTTAAATAGGAAAGGGGCACTGCTTTCCCCCTGCGGGTGAATGTCGGCGTGTTTGCATGGCAACCGCCCGACATCCCCGTGTTCCTGTGAAAGTAATTGAGCACCACCTGTTGCCTCGTCCCAAGGCTGCCCCACAAGGTGAGAGTAAGGAAACAAGCAAAGGAGCGACAAGAATTCATTGCAGAAGAGATCAAGAAGTTGGAAGAAGCAGCCTTGTCCGAGGAGTACTCCATCCAACGTGGTTAGCTAATCCAGAGGTCGTATTAGCGCTTAAGGCGAACGGAAGTGGAGGCTTTGTATCGACTTCATCGATGTTAATAAAGCTTGTCCTAAGGATCCATTTCTTGCCGCGCATTGACCAGATTGTCGACTCCACTGCAGGATGTGACGCTTTCATTTCTTGACGATACTGTGGATATCATCGATCTTCATGGCAGTAAGAGGATGAAGAGAAGACCGCATTCATTACTCCATGTGGCACGATCGCTTTGTAATGGATGCCTTTCGACTAAAGAATGCTGGTTCAACATTTGCAAGAGTAGTCAGCCATGCTTTTGAGCCACGCTGTGCATAGAGATGTATGCTTACATGGATGACATAGTGGTCAAGAGCAAGGACAAAGAAACTTTGGTCCAAGATTTGGACGAGACCTTCGCAAATCACAAGTAAGATCAATCTCTTTGAACCCCGAGAAGTGTGTGTTTGGAGTTCCTTCCGCAAGCTTCTCGGTTCTTTAGGTCCTCAGAGGGGATGAAGCCAATCTCTACAAGATCAAGGCCATTGATAGATCAAGCACCAAAGCGTGTCAAGGATGTACGATGGCTTGCCGTCAAGGCTGCTGCCTCCTCAGCAGTTCATCTCTAAGTTCTGCTGATGACCTCGCCATTTTTCAAAAATTTTGAAAAGGCAGGTCCAATGAAATGACTGGAAGCGGAGGCTGCGCCACAGACTTGAAGAGATAACTCGTCCTCCACTCATATTTGTCGCACCTAAGCCACAAGAGAAGTTGTCAGATTCAGCGCAACCAATCAAGTGGTTAGTGCTGCATTAGTAGCGGAAAGGAGGCGGATGATGAGCCGTCGATTTCACGACAAGCTTGTCCAATGACAAGGTGGGGCTTCCTCGACAAGCTCGTCCCGACAAGGATGGATCTGGCACCGCAGCAGAAGAGAAAAACAAAAGAAGATGGTGAGCGCCCAGTTTATTTTGTCAGCCGGGCCTTCTCGCAAGGGGCTAGGTCAAGGTACTGTGTGCGTTAAGTTGCTGCCTTCTCATGGCTCTCGAGGAAGCCGCGCCATTACTTTCGCACATGAGATCACAGCTATCACCGCTTCGCTGAAGAGGATATGGTAATCTGTACAACAAAGCGTAATCATCGAAAGTGGGCATCTGAACTGCTAAGCCTTGGGCCTCATGTTTGAGAGTACTTCAACTATCCAGCAGCCGAGCATCAGCGTAATCTATAGCGTGAATGGACGCCAACACCGATGACGAAACTCGCAGACGAGCATCCCGCTGGCGAAGCAAGCAAAGAATGGATCATGTACTTTGATGGTGCCTTTTCACTGCAAGGTTTTCAAAAGGCGTGTGCAGCATTTGTCGCACTCCACCTGAGAGCACCTCAAGTACATGGTCCAGTATGCACTTCTTCCTAAGGAGCGCGATTTAAACAATATCGGCAGTAGTATGAAGGCTTGCTTGCCGACTTAGGATCATGGAGACCTTGGGATCAAAAAAGCTTATTGTCGTGGGTGACTCAGCAAATTTTGTCGTCCGCCCAAGGTGAACAAAGATTAATCGTCTAGTCCATGATGGAAGCCTCACATTGATGAAGTGAGTGAAGGAAATATGCCCTAGAGGCAATAATAAAGTTATTATTTATTTCTTATTTCATGATAAATGTTTATCATTCATGCTAGAATTGTATTAACCGAAACATGATACATGTGTGAATGCATAGACAAACAACATGTCACTAGTATGCCTCTAGTAGACTAGCTTGTTAATCAAAGATGGTTATGTTTCCTACCATGAACAAGGAGTTGTTATTTGATTAACAAGGTCACATCATTAGTAGAATGATCTCGATTGACATGACCCATTCCCTTAGCTTAGCACACGCATCGCTTAGTATGTTGCTACCGCTTTTATCCATGACATATACATGTTCCCGTAACTATGAGATTATGCAACTCCTGCTTACCGGAGGAACACTTTGGTGCTACCAAACGTCACAACGTGAATCGGGTGATTATAAAGGAGTACTACAGTGTCTCCAAAGGCGTATGTTGGGTTGGCGATTTCGAGATTAGGTTTTGTCATCCGATTGTCGGAGAGGTATCTCTCGGCCTTCTCGGTAATGCACATCACCGAAGTTTCTTGTAGCACTACAACTAATGAGTTAGTTGTGAGATGATGTATTACGGAACGAGTAAAGAGACTTGCCGTAACGATTGAACTAGGTATTGATACCGACGATCGAATCTCTCGCAAGTAACATACCGATGACAAAGGGAACAACGATGTTGTTATGCGGTCTCGACCGACAAAGATCTTCAGAGAATATGTAGGAACCAATATGGGCATCCAGTGTCCCTGCTGTTGGTTATTGACCGTGAATAGTTCTAGGTCATCATGTCTACATTGTTCTCGAACCGTAGGGTCCGTGACGCTTAGTTTCTCGGCGACACGCTTATTATGAGTTTATGTATTTTGATGTACCAAGAAGTTCGGAGTCCCATGTGATCACGATGATGACGAGGAGTCTCAAATGGTCGAGACATAAAGATTGATATATTGGAAGCCTATGTTTGAGTTCTAATGGTTCCGGCGTAAAACGGAATTTACCGAGTACCGGAGGTTACTCGAATTTCGGGGTAAATGGGCCTCAGGGCCTCGAGGGAGAAGAGGAGGGGCCAGGAGGTGGCCAAGCCTCTCCCCCAAACCGAATAGGACAAGGAGGGGGGCGCCTCTCCTCTCCTCCTCCCCCAAATCCTATTCCAACTAGGAGGGGGGAGTCCTACTCCTGCAGAGAGAGACCTCCCGCCTGCCTCTAGGGCTAGGCCGGCCTCCCTCCCTCCTTTATATACGGGCAGGGGGCACCTTGACACACAAGTTTGATCTTTAGATCGCTCTCAGCCGCAGCGGTGCCCTCCACCATATTCCACCTCGTTATACTCGTCAAGCTTAGGCGGCCTCGCGCCGGTGAAACATCAAGATCGCCACCACGCCGCCGCGGCCGACGAACTCTCCCCTCGACACTCGCCTGGATCGAGTACGAGGGACGCCATCGAGCTGTACGTGTCAAGAACTGGGGCGCCGGAGTAACGGCGCCGGATAGGGTCGGATCGCGAGGAGAACGTGATTTACTACTTCCCTACGCTAGATCGCTTCCGCCTCGGTCTACGAGGGTATGTGGACAACACTCTCCTCTCGCTATACATCACCATGATCTTGCGGTGCGAGGAAATTTTTTGAAATTACTACGCTCCCCAACAAAGGGCATCCGAGCCTAGGTTATTTTCTATGGTTTGATGTTTTGCATGCAGTAGAACACAAGTGAGTTGTGGGCGATACAAGTCATACTACCTACCAGATGTCATACTTGGTTCAGCGGTATTGTGAGATGAAGCGCCCTGACCGACATTACGCCAGACGCTTACGCCGAGACTGGTTTCACCGCCACGAGCACTGCCGCTTAAAGGTGACCTGGGTGCCTGCCTCTCACTTTAGTTGAACCGAGTGCGGCTACGCCGGTCCTTGAGAAGGTAAAACGGAGTCTATTTGACGAAGTATCGCTGTGGTTTTGATGCGAGGTGAGACTGGTTCTTGCTAAGCCCGTAGCAGCCACGCAAAATTTGCAACAACAAAGTAGAGGACGCCTAACTTGTTTTTGCAGTGGCATTGTGATGTGATATGGTCAAGACGTGATGCTATATTTTATTGTATGAGATGATCATGTTTTGTAACCGGTTATCGGCAATCGCAGGAGCCATATGGTTGTCGCTTATTGTATGCAATGCAATCGCTTCAGATAATGCTTTTACTATCACTAAGCGGTAGCGATAGTCGAGAAGCATAAGTTTGGCGAGACGACAACGATGCTAATATGAAGATCAAGGTGTCGCTACCGTGACTTATGGTGATCGGTGGTGCCGCAAGATGGAGATCATGAAGCACAAGATGATGATGACCATATCATATCACTTATATTGATTTGCATGTGATGTTTATCCTTTATGCATCTTATCTTGCTTTGATCGACGGTAGCATTATAAGATGATCTCTCACTAAATTATCAAGAAGTGTTCTCCCTGAGTATGCACCGCTGCCAAAGTTCGTCGTGCCTGCATACACCACGTGATGATCGGGTGTGATAAGCTTCCACGTCCATCTACAACGGGTGTGCCGCTTTGCACACGCGGTATACTCGGGTTATACTTGACGAGCCTAGCATATGCAGATATGGCCTTCCTAACACGGAGACCGAAAGGTCGAAAGCGTGAATCATATAGTAGATATGATCAACATAAGATGTTCACCATTGAAACTACTCCATTTCACGTGATGATCGGTTATGGTTTAGTTGATTTGGATCACGTGATCACTTAGATGACTAGAGAGATGTTTTTCTAAGTGGGAGTTCTTAAGTAATATGATTAATTGAACTTAAATTTATCATGAACTTAGTACCGATAGTATCTTGCTTGTTTATGTTTGATTGTAGATAGATGGCTCGTATGTTGTTCCGCTGAATTTTAATGCTGCCTTGAGAAAGCAAAGTTGAAAGATGATGGTAGTAATTACACGGATCGGGTCCAGAATTTGAGGATTATCCTCATTGTCTGCATGTAAGAGTTACGCCCCGATGCACCGCTAGGTGCTAGCCTGTCGCAAGTAATGCAATCGCAGATGTTATGAACGCTCTGCGCAAGAGCAAAGCTGATGACTACTTTATAGTTCAGTTCAGCCATGCTTTATGGCTTAGAACCGACTTCAACGACGCTTGAACGCTATGGAGCATATGAGATTG